>PVKC010002619.1:0-42547 GCA_004027635.1 Crocidura indochinensis
AGGAAGGAAGGAAGGAAGGAAGGAAGGAAGGAAGGAAGGAAGAAAAAGAAAAATGGAGAAAGGGCTGGAGTGACAAGGTTTTGTCCTTCCAAACTTGTTAATTCTTATAGGCGACTCCTGTACAGTGTACAGTGGTATGAGGGTCATGTGGTACCAGGGACCAAACCCAGGGATCTTACATGCAAAGCATATACTCAAGCTCTTTGTGCAATGGCCCTGGTTCTTGCATTATTTTGTTTGTTTAGTTGTTTTTGGGCCACACCCAGAGACACTGGGGTCACTCCTGACTATGCACTCAGAAATCGGTCCTGGCTTGGGGGACCATATAGAATGCTGGGGAATCGAACCGTGGTCTGTCCTGGGTCAGCTGTGTGCAAGGCAAACTTTGCCCTACTGCTGAATCACCACTCTGGTCCCTCTTGCATGTTTTTTAAGTGGTAGCAATTACAATTAAAGATTGTATGCCTTTTTTGGGGCCGGCGAGGTGGCACTAGAGGTAAGGTGTCTGCCTAGCAAGCACTAGCCAAGGAAGGACCGCGGTTCGATTCCCTATGTCCCACATGGTCCCCCCAAGCCAGGGGCGATTTTTGAGTGCTTAGTCAGGAGTAACCCCTGCCTGAGCATCAAATGGGTGTGGCCCGAAAAAAAAAACAACAGAACACAAACAAACAAAAAATTTTTATGCCTTTTCTATGAAAATTAAGCCATATTTATTAAAGAAGTGCAGCAGTTTCAGGCTCTGCATAAATAGTAGACTTTAAATTAATGCTATATACAGAAAAATTTTGCTAAAATCAAAATTTAATGTTTCTCACTTATTTTTGTTCTTGTTTTTTTTTTGGGGGGGGGGGTTCACACCCAGAAGTGCTTAGTGCTTACTCCTGTGCTCAGGGCTCATTCCTGGAGGGGCTTAGAGGTTCATTCATGTGCGATGCAAAGATGAGCTGCAGAAAAGGCAATCCCAAATTACCCTGCAAATTATCTCTTTGTCCCATTTGTATTATTTTAAAACGAAACTTCAATAAAAAAAGAAAAAATATTTTGTGTGTGGGGGGAAAAGAAGGTAATAAGTGACTCAAAACAAATTTTATTTTGAAGCATAATAGTTTCTTTTTTCTTTTTTTCTTTTAAAAGAAATCCTTATTAAAAGAAAATACACACACAGAACTGACAACAATTCACCTTAAAACTATTACGGAAGAGACAGACAATCTTCAAGGAGAGGTAAATCTTTTATATAAAAACCCTGTTTCTCACCCAATGCTGCCATCTATTCACTGGGGCTATCTGGAAGATTCTAATTGCTTTGGCAATAAGTTCTCCCAGGAACTGTTTGTTCCAAGTACTCTTTGATCACAAAAATAACTTTAATTTTTATGTTATAGGAGCTTAAGGACATTTCCCTTAGCCCCATTGGTTCTCCTTGGCCTGGTCTAGCAGTCAAATTAATATCAGACAAATTAAAGATAATTATAATCAAGAAGACAAGTTTCATTATACAAGAATGAGAATGTATTGTCTAAGCTAAGAAATGGATCAGGGCCTGGAGTTTCAAAGAGAAAAGAGGAACACTTGAAAGGGAGAGGGTGCCTCCTCTGCAGAAGACCAGAAATTCAGATTATTTAATTTACTATGTTTTCAGTAATCCAGTGCTTTAATACAGTAATGCAGCTACTATAGTGCTTTGCAAATTGAATGATATTGTCCCCTAAAGGCATTGGAATAGTAACTACATTTGCAGGTACAATTGCAGGCAGAGTACTTGCTGTTAGTTTGCTTAAGGGATGTAATTTTTAGTGGGAGTGAAGGACAGGGTACTCAGTGATTTTTTTTTTCTGAAAAGAGGAAGGAAGGCCAAATAATTTTGTTCTAATAGATGGGTTATTTGTTGTAATTCTGGGTTACCCCTCATTTTTTATTTTTCTAGATAGTTAGGAGGATGATGAAGATGAGCCTATAAGGTCTCTGTTAACTTAGCTTAAAAGAATTTCTGTGCCCAAGTGATACAGGAAGGTAATTTTGTTGGGGACACTTATCCTTCCTTTTGGCTGCTAGCAGAGTTAAGTTGACACCTTACCTTTCACATCTCTAGTGGTGGGCGGGAGTGAAAGATCATGACGGTTTCTTCCTTCTACATTTGAAAACTGAGGATGGTGCACACAGACATTTGAGATTCTCCTGAACCCCAGAACTTTTGCTATAGCAGACTGGCAGTGCAAAAGTAACCCCTGGATAGTCTGTGCAAACATCCCCTGTGGTATCTATACAGTAGATGGATTTCACACCTCATACTTTCAACTTGGCATTTTGAAAGTCAAGTGACTCCTTTTGACACCAGCAGCCAGATGTATCATTTTTAGGTTACTAAAAAGGATCTTCCAATTCACATATTAAGGACATGGTTGTCAGATACCTCACTTTCACTTCTGAGTATCTGTATGTGTGCATACCCATAGATAAGTATGTGACATTTACATATACAATCAAATATGTGGTTTATATCGCTCAGCATTCACACATATATAGTCTTGACATTAATAATAGTGTGTCTCCTGCTAATCTAAACTAATGATGATCTGGGAAGAGCTTCCGTGACTAAATGTAGTTCTTCACTGCCTTTATGAGGAAGCATCATAGGCAGTGACAAATTGATCATTTCTCTCTACCCACTGAAAATAGTTACTTTTCATTTTGACTAGTAAATTTTTGTTCTACCCTGAATTGCTTTATGTTCCTGTCATTTACACGCAACTTTCTCTTTATAAATATAGTAATCTAATAAAATAAAAGTAAGCCATCTCACTGAAACTTTGTGGTGTGAGTAGTGATAGTAATATACATATTCAAGGGGTGTGAAGCTGCACCTTTGAAATTCCTTAATATTGTAAACCAATGAAAAGTCAAAAAGAATATAAAAATGTGTCGTCTTAGGGGCCAGAGAGATAACATGGAGGTAAGGCGTTTGCCTTTCATGCAGAAGGTCATTGGTTCAAATCCCGGCATCCCATATGGTCCCCCGAGTCTGCCAGGAGTGATTTCTGAGCATAGAGCCAGGAGTAACCCCTGAGCGCTGCCGGGTGTGACCCCCCAAAAAGGGAAAAATGTTGTTGTTGTTTTGTTTTGGGGCCACACCCATTTGATGCTCAGGGGTTACTCCTGGCTAAGTGTTCAGAAATCACCCTTGGCTTGGGGGGACCATATGGGACGTTGGGGAATCGAACCGTGGCCCTACCTTGACTAGCGCTTGCAAGGCAGACACCTTACCTCTAGCGCCACCTCTCCGGCCCCACTTTGTCTGTTTCTAACCCCAAATTGCTATCCTTGGCTTACGTGAGAGTGGATTCATCTTTACCTGCATTTTAAAATATAGGAATACTTAAACTTGCATGCATTTTTAAAGTTAAACTAATTTTAGACCTTTATTCCATATCAGCTTACTAAACTATTAACAGAAAGCCAATATGTGACCAAGACAACTGAGAAAGTCTTCAACAAGAGTCATGATCTCCAGTTATTTATTGAGAAGCTCCAGATACACATACAAGGTAATGTGATTCGTGTTTAGTCACAAATTCTGTACTTATTTGATAAGATAAGTCTCATATAATTTTATTAAATGTATGAGTAGAAAAGTAGGTCTTTTACTGGACTTCACAGAACCAAAGGAATGAAATATTCCATATTTGTTTGGGGATCCTATTATATCCATACTATAGTCTTTCTTTAAGAGGTTAATCATTTGAGGACAGACCCATAGTATAGTATACTTGCTTTGTGTGTTACTTTGTATGTTGCTGATCTGGGTTCAATTCCCTACACCCCATACAGTTCTGCAAGCACCATCAGGCATGATCCCTGAATGCAGAATCAGGAATAAGCTTTGAGCTCAACCAGGTGTGACCCAAACCAAAAAAATGTTTTGTCTTTTAAAAATTACTGGTTTTCTTTTTTCTTTTGTAAATTATGTCCTATACTTAGTCCCAGGTATCTCAAGAAGATATAGTGCCTCCTAACTGTTACAATTTTTCAAATGATATTTATTAAGAGGAGCACAGGGTGCCAGATGATGCCTGGTTCAATAGACCATGAGAGAAAAAGAAATGGAAAAATTTAGTACCCGCAGATCCTGGGAGATGTACATGTTTTGCATATATTGAAGAAGGTTACAGCTATGTAGATACTAATAGAAAGAGGCAGGATCTGCACACATGCATTTTATAGGATCTAGGGCTGAAGTGCTTTGAGATTTCTGAATTAAGGTGATATTGATGGTAGGTGAGAGGGAAAGTGGGGACATTGGTAGAGGAGTTGATTCTGGAGTATTGTATGCCTGAAACCTATTCATGAAAATCTCAAAATGTTCACCATAATTCACAATACCTAAATTTTAAGAAAATTTACAAATGGTAGTGGTAAATATAATCCAAACTTAAAATGTTGATACTTTAGATAAAACCTCCAAGGAGTTTTGCCTAAGGGGCCTTTGTGGCTGGGGGCTAGAGGAGACTATTGATCACAAGGGGTAGGAATAGAGTTTAATTTACATTTGCTTGTGAGTCTGACTGCTCTATTTAGAGCCGCTTTTGGGGAGGTAGGGGCAGTGTCTGGTGCCATACCCTGTGATGCTCAAGGATTACTCCTTGCTCTGCACTCAAGAATTGCTCTTAGAATGCCAAGAATCAAACCCAGGTTGGTAGTATACTACTATTATTACCACTTCAGCCCTAGGACCATTTTTTGCTCAATAGACTAGAGTCAGTTTAGGTGCTTTGCTTAGGAAAGGTGTATGACAAGGCAGCAGGCCTCTGATGGAGCTTAACTAAACATTAAACACCTTTGTTTTCCCAGAATTAGATTTGGGGATTTGGGATCCTCAAGGTGATCCCAAAGAATAGCAACAATGTTAAAATAATGTAATCATTTCTCCAGTGGGATGTGCTCTCTAATCTGACTTTGTGAATGCTGTTTTCAGTTTTTGAGTATCATATAACATGAGGTCCTTAAAAAAAAACTCTCACACTAAATTCAATACAAATTTGACTTTGACATATTGAAAGGTAAGGGACGATATTAGAACAAATAATATGCTTAGTGAAAAAAGAGCAGTATCAAATTCTGGTGATTGTTTTATGCAGTAAATATTTATTGAGTAGCTCCCATGCTGCCTACATAATGTCTGTGCTGTGTGTACCAAGGTAAACACATGCAGCATGTCTCTTCCTCCAGATTTTGTGAGCTGTGGAAAAGATCAACATCAAGTTTGGGAACATTTTGATAGGGTATGTCCAGAAACATGAGAATATACACACCAGCAGGCTAACCTGATCTGGAGGGTCAGTTCTCTTGCAATGAACAGAACAGGCTTCACTAGATAATTTTCTGAGTTTTTTCATTTCATTCTATCCACTTTTCAGATACTGTTTAAATAACGGATTCCTTATTTTTCCCTGTAGAACTCATTGAAAAGGCAGCAACTCTAAATCAAACCTTGGAGGGAGATTTCCAGTTGCCCAGTTCTACTCTTCAAAACATGCACAAGAATATTACAGCTTTGGTGGAAATTATCCAGAAGAGGCATTTCACGGAGTTGCTCCAAAAGGTCAACCTTGAACTTAAGTAAGTCATTAAATACCATTCATGACACAACCAATCAGAGATGGGATCTTGAATGATGGAAGGAAGTTGTGTGAAGGTTGGGGGGGGGGGTTCATAGACAAGAGAGGGGCCATAATGGCTCTTCGATATAAATGCTATTATCATTTCTCTAATCTGACAAGTCTGTATGTCATCAAAGCCAACATCACTATGTTGTGCCTTAGGTTTTGTTTTCTTTTGACAGTGGAACTTTTCCACCTAGTATGAACCAGGAAATCTCATGATATTGTTTTTACTAAAGATCATGTGTAATGTAATAAACTGTCATGAGAGAAACTATAGTCAGGCTACTATTTATGCTCTGAACCCTTAAGACAAATAGACATTGTACTAGGGTAATATAACTCAGTTATATAAACTCCCATTGAAATCTATGACATGAGATGACAGGTCTCCAAGAATTGTTGACATGGCCACTAGGAACTTATAATTTTTTCAGACTCCTTTTTCAATATTTTAGACAGTTATTATTTATGGTGTAATATAGCTATGAATTGCATTTCTGCCAGGTGTTGATAAATGTCACTAGTATTCTAGTTAAGCAATAATTCATTAAAATGCCATGCTCTGTAGTAATATAATTAAATTGTTTAAAATACATTCCACTATTATAAATTATATTGTGTCGGGCACTTTACTTTAAAAAACCCTTTTTTCTGTATTTCACATTGTTATCTTATTGGGGCAGATGTTTAAAATGGAAATGATCTACCCAAACAATTTGCTTTTTTCAGATTCCTGCCTTGCAACTTATAGCTACTTTCTGAAAGTTAAAAATATTTTTTTGAACAACGCATACCAGAAATCTACCAGCCACTTATTAGTGTATTAGTCTTCTTTTTAAATTACTGACTGGTTCAGTGATTTTTAACCACTGATTTTGTTGATATATTAGGTAAAAAAAAAAAAAGAGAGAGAGAAAGTCTACTTTCTGTTGGAGGGATTTGACAGAGGGCTACTAATACAGTTGTTTTTGTTTTACATGGGTTTCTTGTTTTCTTTATTTTTTCTTTATTTCTTTTTTATTAATATATTTATTTAAACACTTTGATTACAAACATGATTGCAGTTGGGTTTTAGTCATGTAAAGAACACCCACCCTTCACCAGTGCGACATTCCCATCACCAATATTTTTTTCATATGTTTTTCTTGGGACCAGAGTGCTAGTACAGCATGTAGGGTGCCTGCCTTGTATGTAGATGATCTGAATTCAATCTCCGACATCCCAGATGAACCCCCAAGTACTGACAGGTATAAGTCCTGAATGCAGAGCAATCCTGAATGCAGTACTCCTTAATGCAGGAGTAATCCCTGAGCCCAGGTGTGAGCCCAAAATAAAAGATTGTCTTTATTAAGACACCATGATTTACAAAGTTATTTCTAATTGAGTTTTAGACATAGAGTGTTCCAGTACTGATTCCACCACCAGTGTCAACTATCCTCAATCAGTGTCAACATCTCTTCACCATAGTCCCAAATTCTTTTTACCTCCCAGCCTGTCTCCTTGTCAGGTACATTTTAAAGTTTGGTCACTATAGTTTGGATCAAACCTTCAATTTTGCTGGTTCTGTGGTTTGGACAGATATGATATACCACCCCTCTATATAACTGAAACTCCTGAAGTCTCTGCTAATAATCCAGCTGTTAGGATTAGAAGTGACCCTGGGAGGTTATGACTAATGGCATGAGCATATCAGAGGAGTCTGCAGGCCTAGGATTACTACTGAAAAGCAGACATATCATCTGAGTCGACTTGTTAGATAGGAAAAAATGCCAATTTAGACCTAAGACCTAGAGACTACATCCATGTGTAGCCAGACTGCCCAAAATGAAACAATATACTCTGATTAAAAATGTTAAGAAGTAAACATGCTTTACATGTTTTTAATTTCCACCACTTCCCACCACACCATTCCCACCAATAAATAAGACTTATGAAAATATTTAGAGATGGGGGTTGGAGAGATAGCATGGAGGTAGAGCGTTTGCCTTGCATGCAGAAGGACGGAGGTTCGAATCCCAGCATCCCATATGGTCCTCCGAGCCTGCCAAGGGCAATTTCTGAGCGTAGAACCAGGAGGAACCCCTGAGCGCTGCCAGGTGTGACCCTAAAAACAAAACAAAACAAAAAAGAAAATATTTAGAGAGGAACCAGCAAGATAAAGCTGATCTGTGCTCTATCTCCAATACCACAAATGATTCGCAAGCTTGACAGTAATAATCTCTAAGTACAGAATCAGAAGTAAGCCCTATCTACAGCCTGATGTGGACAAATGTGTGTGTGTGTGTGTGTGTGTGTGTGTGTGTGTGTGTGTGTGTGTGTGTGTGAATCCCTAATGGCATACTTTTTAATTCATCACAATGCTCATATTTACCATCAGAAAATGTTTTCTGTATGTCTTATCCCAGTGATCTGATCACTATAAAAGTTAAAGAGGATTCACGCTTCACATTTTCTATGAAATGTTCTCCGATAAATTTAAACAAGAAGTTAATGAGATATATTCAACCACTTTGCCAAGATTTGTAGTGTACGGGTATTTTATTCTATAGAGCTTTATATCTATAATTAATTCAATAGCATATTTATAAATAATAAGGAAAATTTTGAATTCTAAAGCTTTTTTTCCATTGGTAAAAGTGCACCAATGTAAAATTTGGATTTGAGCATTACGATAAAATCAATTTGTTAATAATATGGAGAAAAACCTTTATATCATATAAATACAATGGTAACTGCAGAAAATTACTGAACAGCCTTCTTTCAGTTTCTTGCTATGTTATAAGAATTTTCATCTTTTGTGGTTGTTATCGCCATCACTCACAAACAGTGGACTCAATTTTCTTTATCCAGATTCACTGAAAAGACTTCTGTTACAAAAAAATATTAGGAACTTATGAATAACTATGGCTGTTAAGGATAGCACATAGATATCATACTGTAGTTGTCTTAGACAAGTTGTTTCCCTTTTAAAAGAAGTTACGGTGTAGACCTCTTTTCATTGGAAAAAGAAAATTATGAATATGTAAAATGGTTTTTTGCCTTCATTCCAGTGGCATGAGTTTTGCTGTTCATTTACTTACTTTGGAAACTATATTTATCAGGGCTGCTGAAGATTTATTGTCACAGATTCAGAAACATTACCAGAAGCCACAGAAAGAGCTGGAAATATTAAGAGAAGCTGCAAGCATCCTTTCTAAACACAACCATGAACTGCAGGCAGCCACGGAGCTTGTGAGAGTAGCAGAGGCAAAGACCCAGGAAAGTGGTCACCTGCTGCTTATTGTCAGTGCCAACCTACAAGAATTTGGTGTGAGTTTTAATAGCTCTCTTCTCTCAGAGCTGGTGCCCTAATTCTCCAGTGTCTACAGACCATCCTAGAGCTTAAAAAAAAGATCCTGATTATCAACTTTTGCACAGTCTCTAACTTGCTTTTATGAAATATCATTGATTTTTTTTTGGTTATAGGATAAAAAGTTGTTTGTCCAAGAAGAACAAAACTTGACCTCAACTCTAATAACCAAAGGGAAAGGATTAATAGATTCTGTCTCTGAACTTGCAACTGCTATGCAAAATACTCTGACAGTAAGTTACAGCTTAGCACACCCCATAACACAGTTATCAAATAATCTCCACAGACCTCATACATATATACACCTTGCTAAATAGATGCATCTATTCACAATATTCATTTTTCAAAATAGCAATTGGAGAGTCACCGGGATGAGCTACTTTTGTGGACTGCTAAGTTGAGGCATCATGTAGATCACCTAGTCATGGAGATGTCCAAAAGAAGAGTACTGAACCTTGTGTATGGAGCTGAGGACCATGCAGCTGAACTCCAGAAACTAGCTGGTACCTTAGAAAGGTGAGAGCACACCTTGCTAGGATTCCAAAGGCTGTGATCTACTAATCAAAAATACTAAAATGATAGTTAGTGTTGTCCACTCACACTCTTTTTTTCTATGCATGATGACTCACGTTTTATTTTAATCAAAGGATCTGCTTCTATTTTGGTAATTTGATTGGGCATCAGCATAAATATAAGATGGTGGGGCTGAAAAATAGTACAGTGGAGGGCATATATCTCACATGTAGTCAACCTGGGTTTGACTCCCTGGGACTCCATATGATCTTTCTGAGCTCTTCCAGGAGTGATCACCGAGCACAGTGACAGGAATAAGCTCTAATCACTGCTGAATGTGGCCCAAACATAAACAATAAATATAATGGAAAAAAATAAAAGCTTAACTGGATAGGAATTGAAATAAATACGCAATATTTGCAAAGCTTATGATTTTGCTGGCCTTATTCAAACATGAGGATTTTATGCATAGGACTTAACCTACATAAACATCTTTATAGTCTTAAAACTGTGTCTCATTTTCTAAATAAAGCCTATCATTGTGTTGTTTTGAATATTTGTTGAATATGTCCTACTTCTAAAAAGAGTTAAAAGCTTTAAACAAGAGTTATAACTTGGGGGCTGGGCGGTGGCGCTGGAGGTAAGATGCCTGCCTTGCCTGTACTAACCTAGGACGGACCACGGTTCGATCCCCCGGTTCCCCATATGGTCCCCCGTGCCTGCCAGGAGCAACTTCTGAGCGAATAGCCAGGAGTAACCCTTGAGCGTCACTGGGTGTGGCCCAACAACCAAAAAAAAAAAAAAAGAGTTATAACTTTAGGCTAGTAGGTCAGAAGCATCCTGTATATTAAAACAATCGGAGAACTTGCTTTTGTCCCCTTTCCATCAACCCCCAAATCCTCAAGACTAAAACCTAACTGTTGTGGGATTTGGTCTGAGAATCAAAACATTTTTTTATTACTTTTGTTTTCTTTGGGGGCCACACCCAATGATACTCAGGGGTTTCTTCTGGCTGTGCACTCAGAAATTGCTCCTGGCTTGGGGGGCCAAATGGGATGCAGAGGATTGAACTGCCGTCTGTCCTAGGTCAGCTGCATGCAAGGCAAATGCCTTACCACTACGCCACCACTCCAACCCCAGAGAATCAAAAAAAGTTTTTAACTTAAAAAGATTCCTAGAAAGTTTAATGTAAAACATAAAATTTAGGTTTTATCAGAGATTTTTCACCATATTGAACTAATGGATAAATTTATTTGATTAATATATTTAAAAGTACATGTGAATGAACTCTGGACATCTTAGGAATTTGTGTTGTTTTGTGTATTGAGTATATTTTGTAGAATGGGAAAAACATAAATCTTTCCTGTTTGGTTAATGATACCATAGACTGCTATTATACAATTAAAGCAATTAAAATTACATAAGTTATTGCATAAATAATACAATATTTGCCACTTGAGCACAATCATCCATATAATATCACAGGAATTAGTGATGGAAAATGGAATTGAGTACTCAGCTTTCTCTTTTCATCATCTTTTACCATTTCCCAGAAGAGAAAAAAATATATATATACATATATATATTCCATATGAGCTAGAACATTTTTATTTAGTGTAAGTAATAAAGACAATATGATAAGATGCACAGAGTTGAATATAAGATCTTATTTATAAATCACCAAATTTTCCCAATAAAGTAGTAGCAAGTAATAATCATTGATGACTAATTTGTGAGTGCATTAGCAGGCAAAGATATCTCAATTGTCAGATTTCCATTTTAAGAGAAAGTGAACCTAATGAAATTGGGCTATAACCAGTTAGCAAGTTCATAAATCATTTGCCCATTTTTAAGAAGCTCAGATTATCACTATGTTATCTGGTCTTTCTCTGAAAGTGAATTTTATCAAATTGGTGAACACCATTGGGTAAATAAAGTTTAGCATCCTTATAAATGTTTAAGAATGCTTTTAGAAACTATCAAGTAAGGGGGCCGGAGAGGTGGTGCAGCTATAGGGTGTTTGCCTTGCTGACCTAGGACAGACCACAGTTCAGTCCAATCCCCCCCAGCAGCCCATATGGTCCCCTAATCCAGGAGCAATTTCTGAGTGCATAGCCAGAAGTAACCCCAAGCATCACCAGGTATGGCCCAAAAACAAAACAAAAAAAAAATTATCAAGTAAGAACTTGAGAGATTATAATTGTTGTGGTGGCACCCAGGCATATGGGGTGTGTGAACACATCAGAGAATGCGGCATTTGGTAGAAATTAATGAAAAGTAAAAGATGGGAAATAACAATAATCTCTTCCTCGGGTTTTAATTAAATAGTTCCTTTGAGAATTATCATCATAATGACTAATAATTAGTATTCTTTTGGAAATAGAGTGAAATCTTACATTGGTATTTCTTGTTGACAGAAAGAGAGAAAAAAGATAAACTAGGAGTCATTGAAGAATAGTGGAACATAAGATCTGTACCACAATTTTCTCTTTTATAAAAAGAAATAGAGATTTTACAGGAGTTAAGGAGTTTGCTTTGTATGATGCTCACCTCATTTTGATCCCTAGAACCACAGTACTAGAACCCTAGTACTGCAAGACATGATCTTTGAGCACAGAGCCAGGAATATTCCAAGAGCACCATTGAATGTGCCCCCAAATCTTATAATAAGAATAAATATAAGACTACCTAGCAAGGGAAATACAGTGGCTAAGTACAGTTTAGTAACTTTTCTAACTATGCTGACTCCATAGTGACCTTGGAAATGTCAGGTATGTGTCCCTGAATGCAACCAGTGCAACCAATGTCCATTCCAATATTCGGAGATTCATTGAAGAATCAGAGAAATTGGCCGAAGATGCTCTCAGTACTGTGACTAAGATGAAACTGGTAAGAAATGCCCTGAGGCTGCTTTGCTTGCCTTGTTTTTTTTTTTTTCTTAAGAAACACCAGATATTATTCCATAAAGTAAATGAACAAAGAGTTAGTGGCTTACTAAAATTTTTCTTAGAATGTAAATTTTCATTAATCAAAATCATGAAAATTTCATTATAAAAACTAGTAATAGTAATAGAAATACTAATAAAAAGATTTAAAAAAAACTCACAATTTCTTATGACAAAATCAATCATGTTGGGGCCAGAGAGAACATACTGTAGTTGTGCTTTTGCTTGAATCAGGTCAATGTGTTGAGTATTGTTAGGCCAGAGTAGGAACCACTATGAATGATATTGATAGTAGGGATTGATTACTCTGGACAAGAAGTGAGTGTTGAAAGGAGATGAAGTGATATGCATGATGCCCCTGAGCATTGCCAGAGCTGATCCTTGAGCACACAGCCAGGAATAAACCCTGAGCACAGCAGGGTGTAGCCCCAAATCCCAAAGAACAACAAATAAAGATTTTTTTCAAGTTGACTTTGAAACTGTATCTGAAAAAAAATGGAATTATCATGGTCTAAACTGCTATCCCCATTATTAATTATCTCAGCACACAAGTACAGAAAAAAGTGTTCATAAACCATTTTTGGAAGCTGTGGTGAAAATATTTACCAAGTGTTTGGTTTTTGTCTTTGTGTGTCTAAAAATGGTCTGTTCATTTTTCAATTTTTTCTTTATTTATGCCATATATTTGGGCATATAGTAAGTGCAGGTTAGGACAGCTTACATTGTCCTGTTGTCCTCCGGGGTCTTCTGGCTTGGGGATCAACTGGGGGGGTCAGTTCCATCTTGTTCTCCAGACACCAGTTTGAATTGCTTTGCTTTCTAGTTCTCAGAATCCCTTGCTGCTGAAGCGAAAGTGGCTCTCCAGAGCAGTTCCACATTCCTGAGAGAAGGCAACAGCCTGAGCAGCAAACATCAAGGTCAGTTTTCAACATTGGCAATAATTGATCAGCTGAGAGAAGTTGAACAGTTGCTGCTTGGCCTCATGCAACAATGTTCTCTTTTCCAGGAACAATTTGAAGCTTTGTCATGCTTTATTTATTCTAATTTCCTATCACATAAACATCTAGTTTTATTCTGATAATTTTCTTATTTAATTTGTGGTTATTTCTGAGCTTCTGTTTTCATTATGCCTTCTTTGCACTTATTATTTTATTTAAATTCACCAGCTTCCAACAGTATGGGACTGTCTTTTGGGTTTCTTTTAATTTCATGCCAAATTCTTCTCTATCCACCATCACTCATTGTTTTAGTTTCTTGAAGAGTTGCATTCTTTATCATAATTGTTTTTTTTTTTCATTGAGCTAATATGATGCTAGACTACTGTTATGCTCTTATGAGATGTTTATTGAATTAGCTTATAGATTATTAGTAGACTTTAAAGATTATAGTATACAATTATTGGAAAATACAATTTTTATATAATGAGCATCAAAAATATCATATGAAAAATATCATCTTTTTCTCTGAGGTGAAAACTATGTTCCATGAACAAGGCTCATGGATACTGCTTTCAGACTACTTCAAACACATACAGAACTAGATCCAAGCTGGAGCCAAGCATATTTTTTTTCTCTGTGAGTTATCAAGTTAAGATTTATGTTGTTATCTCACAGTGCATAAAATGCATAATGCTCAACCATAAAGCATTAAACAAAAACCTTATCAGTATCGATGGGTTGTGGTTTCAGTTTGCACAACTAGTGACATATGAAATACTAAACTTTCTGGCAGAACCATTGTTTGCATCCAAGATTTCACCATAATTATTTTTAACTATGTGTTCATATCCAAATGTGAATGTGTATTAGGAACATAAATTTAGAGGTAAAAGCCTTGATTCAGTAGCTTAGATCATATTTGTAAGAGATTGAATTGGTAAGCTTTGGGTAGTCAGAAGGGAAGAGGAAGAAGTTCTGGCTAGGGAAACAGGTAGGAAACTGCAGTGGAGATTTCCATACAGGAATTCACATATGGGGTTTCCCAACTCAAGATGAGAAAGATGACCAAGTGACCAAGACATTATTGCAAATAGGAATGGTGTATTTGTATGTGTGCGGGTGTGTGTGTGTGTGTGTGTGTGTGTGTGTGTGTGTGTGTGTGTTAGATGGTCAGGAATAATTGAGAGCTATTGCCTCAACTACTTTTAGTAGACATGACTGAAAGATAACACTTTCTTTCCTTTAAATAGGAATCACATTGAAAATGAGAGAACTAAAAAATATGGCAAACAGATTTCAAGAGGCTGCTGACAAAGTTACTAGGCAGACCAATGAATCACTCTTGATGGTCAGAGCAATTCCTGAAGGTAAGTGAAAAGAGAATCTTTGATTTAATTAATGCCTTCTTATTTCAAAACCATTACACATGAGAAGTGGACCCAAGTTCGAGCCTCAGCACCCCATATGATCCACTGAGCCCTGCCAGGAGTTATCTCTGTGTGTAGAGCTGGAAGAAAGCACTGAATACTGTTCAGTGTGCCCCAATGGGGGAAAAAGCCATAGAGATTTAGAGCCATAGAGCCATAGAGACTTTAATGAAACCACATCTATTGTTTACTTTAAACATGGGCATTACATATCCCTTAGATAGAAAGGGCATTCAAGAAAGCTTTGGAACACTGAATGAGAAACCCACTCCTAATTTAATAGGAAATACAACATATGGGGAATTACAGAATACTTGTTTTGTAGTCATTACCTCCTTCATGAGATAATGATGCAGTCTAAAATAGACTCATAGGAGTCAAGGACATGGTTCAAATGATACTTTACATGTGTTAGGCTGGGTCTGATCCCTGACCTCACATGAACCCTAAGCACTTCCAGGTGTCTTTCTACAAAATAAATAGACTATTGAATCATTTTAATATTGAAGGTTAGGGAATGTGTATTCATTATGATTATAAATAGAATGAGTTTTAAGGGCTATCAAAAGAAATTGTTCTGCAATGTGTTGCACATCAGCCCTTTATGGGGTTGACTGATGGAGGGATGGAGGATGAGATCTTTCCCCTCCAGCTCAGAGCACATGTCTGTCACTCTCTTCAGCCAGCGGTTCTGAGGTGAAGCAGCGGGTAAACAGCTAACAGACAGGCTTGTGAAAATATTAGCTTTATTCGGTGGACAAGACTGAAGTCCAAAGTCAGCATCAGTTCCAGCCAAAGAGCCCCCCCTCCTGCCCCCCCACCTTCCACAGACCCTTGCTTTTATATCCCAGAATCAGGTACCACCCAATGGTGGGAACAGAATCAGGTACTACCCTAGGATGGGAGCAGAATGCCAGGTCACACCCTAGGGTAGGGCACAATCACCAATCATGGTAGGGTCAAGTAACATAATAATCCCATTGAAATGTTTACATACACAACACAATGCTTTATTTATATTCTCATGCCTTCTTTTCCTCCTAGTATTATTTTAAAACAAAATTTACATAAAATACAAACAAATTAATTTCCAAAATTCTGGCTGTTGATTTACTATGTCAGCATTACTATCACTGGAAGCTGGGCTTGAAGTACTTTGGGTTGACTTCTTACCTGAAATCAATGAAGCATTTTTTTTTTTTTTTTGGTTTTTGGGCCACACCCAGTGACGCTCAAGGGTTACTCCTGGCTATGCACTCAGAAGTCACTCCTGGCTTGGGGGACCATATGGGGAACTGGGGGATCGAACACCTTACCTCCAGTGCCACCGCCTGGCCCCCAATGAAGCATTTTTTTGGGGGGCTCACACCCAGCAGTGCTCAGGGGTTACTCCTGGTTCCATGCTCAGAAATTGCTCCTGGCAGGCATGGGGCATCATATGGGGCACCGGGATTCGAACCAATGACCTTTTGCATGAAAGGCAAACACCTTACCTCCATGCTATTTCCCGGGCCCCCAATGAAGCATTTTTTAACCTGAACTTTTTTTGGTCCGTTTTGGTGGTGCTCAATAGATTGTGTGGTGACAAGAATTGAAGTCAGGACTCTTTCGTGCAAAGCAGGCACTCTTCCTTGGACCCTCTTACTTTTCTAATAAAGGATACAAAATGTATGTTGATTAAGCCCTTAAAAGTCACATTTTTCAGAAGGAGAGGGACAAACATAGAATAACCACCTCATTTTCGAATTTAAATAAAGATTGTAGGAAAATAATACCTAAAGACAGTGAAACAAAGGCCAGTAAGACTGTTCCTTAGTAGTAAGCTTGCCATAATGAGAGAGGGCAGTTTAATCAAAGATGGGACAACTCTGGCAATAATAGGGAGAACTGATTACTCTAGACAAGAAATGGGTGCAGGGGGCCCGGGAGATAGCATGGAGGTAAGGCGTTTGCCTTTCATGCAAAAGGTCATCCGTTCGAATCCCGGTGCCCCATATGGTACCCCGTGCCTGCCAGGAGCAATTTCTGAGCATGGAGCCAGGAGTAACCCCTGAGCACTGCCGGGTGTGACCCAAAAACCAAAAAAAAAAAAAAAAAAAAAAAAAAAAAAAAAAAAAAAAAAAGAAAAAAGAAATGGGTGCTAAAAGGAGATAAAGTGATATGCATGATACCCCTTTGGTAACAGTACTATTGCACATCACAGAGCCTAAAAAGAAAAATGTCTGTCGTAGAAGCAGTCTGAGAAACTAAGGACATTGGTGGAGGGATGGAAACTGGAATGGAACATTGTATAACTGAAATTCAATCATGAACAACTTTGCATCTCATGGTGATTCCATAAATAAAAATTATTATTAAAAAGACTTCAAATTTAGAAATAATTTGGAATTTGCAGCAAAGTACCAAGAGGAGTAAAAAGAACAGCTATACTCCCTTAATCAGTGTAGTTTTTTTTTCTAGTGTAAATACTTGCCTTATGATTAAACATCCTGAAAATAAATACTAGCATGCCTTAAAAAAATCATCACCAGGGAGCTATGGAGAGCATATAGGGCTTAAAGGGCTTGCCTTGCATGGCCAACCCAGGTTTGATCCCCAGTACCACACATATAGTTCCCTGAGCACTCCCAGGGAAGATCCTTGAGCAGAGTCAGAAGTTAAATCCTAAGCATCATAAGATGTGACCCCAAAAAAGAAAAATAAATAAAAATTAACTTGAAAGTCATCACCCCCGTTTTCTCAAATAACTGAATTCCAACTTGTCTTTCATGATTATTGAGCCCTTATTCTACTGTGATTTTTAAGTCAATTGATGTGATTGAAAGTTTAGTATAGGTCACATTTATTTCAAATACAGATTTGATTCTGAAACTATCTGACTCAAACATAAAATGATTTGAATAAGATGCTTAATGAAATTGAATGATGAGATGAGAACAAATGAAAAAGCTTAGTGCTTTCACATAGATCATGCCAAGCACTTGGTAATTGGCTGTGGCCTTTGTGATATCATTTTGTATTGAAATTTGAATGTCAACTATTGCTTCCAAAATTACTTCACTCATCCCTTAAAGAGAACCTAGGAGCATGAGATAAGTGCCTTCATTTGATTCCTTTGAGTTCAACAACCTATAAAATATGTTATCACATATTTCTGTGCACAAGTAGCTTGTAATTTCATGGCTTTATCTGTGTGTAACCTTCAGATACATATATATTTATGTATATGTGTTTACATATACATATATGTATGCACATATATTTATTTCAGGTGCCAGAATCAGAAGAACTAAAATCAAAGAGCTGGCCATATCTGCAAACCAGAGCGCTAAGAACACTCTGAAGGGCGTTGTGGGATTGAGTCAGAAGCTGATGAATACATCAACAGGCCTGTCTGGAGTCAATGCCACCTTGCAAGAAGCAAGACAGTTTCTGCAGGATTCCTCTGTGACCAGTATGTCTGGGTATCCCTATAGGAAAGTGGGCATCATGTGATTTTTGAGCTTTTCAAGTGCATGATGAGTGGTTCCTTGCTTAACATCAATATTCCCTCAGAAACAAATGAACTAACTTCTGGATTTACTTGCATTTCAACAGAAAGAGAAAAGACTTGAGTTATGTAAATTGCTGGGGAATATTTTCATTTACCAACATTTCAATAATTTGAATATTTTATACTCTACTTATTCAGGTCATTAGTAATAAGCAATTGATTTACTTTGTTTCTTCTCCATCACCCCCAATGTCGCCACTTCCTTGTGATTGTTTCATTATTTCTTAGCTCTATTAGCTGGAAGAAAAGTCAAAGATGCGGAAACACAAGCCAACCTGTTATTTGACCGTTTGAAGCCTTTGAAGATACTAGAAGAGAACCTGAGCAGAAATCTCTCAGAAATCAAATTGTTGATCAGCCAGGCTAGGAAACAAGCCGCTTCTGTGAGTTGGGTCTTGAATTCTCAATAGTAACTAGCACTTCTGTAACTGAGGTTAGGCAATTCCAGTCCTAGCAATTTCCTTCGAAATAGTTTTCTGTCATGCCACTGCCCCAGAGTTCTGACCCAGCTCTCAGTGATTCCCGATGTCTTGCAACTTTACTTATGTCTATTTAAGGATATATCAGCCCTTTAACATTAAATTTTTCTTTTTTATTCAATGTTTCAAAATGTCAAAATGTTCAAAAAAGGAATATCTCAAAAAAGATGGAGCACATGCCTTGCATTTTCAAGGTACTAAATTTTTTTTTTGGGCCACACCCGGTGACGCTCAGGGGTTACTCCTGGCTATGTGCTCAGAAGTCGCTCCTGGCTTGGGGGACCATATGGGACACTGGGGGATCGAACCTCGGTCCGTCCTAGGCTAGCGCAGGCAAGGCAGGCACCTTACCTCCAGCACCACCGCCCAGCCCCTCAAGGTACTAAATTTAACCCCCAACGCCTCAACACTTCCCAGAGCCCAATGGTTGTAGCCATTATGGGCCAGGCACCAGGTAGCACTGAACTGTCACACCTGCACCACTGGACCACATATCACTGAGAGTGTTCTCTGTGCTCCCAAGCACTGCTCAAGATTCCTAAAAAAAAAATATTGTTAGCAAAGTAATATCCATGTATTTATGGAGATTTATAATTGTAGCATAGATTTATAAATCATGCCTGTTAAATTATATAAGACCAAGTTAAATCAAAATATCACCTTAAGTTTTATTGATTGAAGATGTAAATAAAATAAGTAACAATAAAATTAATTTGAATGAATCATTGGCGTTTTCCCAAATTAATTTTTTTTTGGTTTATGAGTCACACCCAGCTGTGCTCAGGTTTAGAGGAATCACTTCTGGTAGTGCTTGGAAGACCACATGGGATGCTGGGAATCAAGTCCAGGTCAGCTGAGTGTAAGGCAAATGCCCTCCCCCGTGTACTATTGTTCTGACCCACCAAATTAATTTTAATTATTCTAGTTTTTCAGTATATTCAAATATATATTCACATACCTTCTCCCCTAAGAGTCTGAGGAAACAATTTGTTTATGTGCAAATCCACATCAAAACTACATAATTCATATGCTGCCCAGACAAGCTCTCAAATTTGAGAAAGTGTTCTGATGTCATCTACTGCTATAACATATAACATTGCTCATATATGAAGAAAGAGGAGTTTAAGGAAATATGGCTTTTGAGAGACAATGCACTTCTCATGCTTCTGTGTATTTGGAGAGGATAAATATGACTTCTGGCATATGTATTTATCCACTTGAAACTTTCTAGCCAAGAAAAAGGATTTCTGGATATTTATTTCCTATCCACAGTGATCTCACTGTTGGAAAAGACTAAAATTGTACATAAACTTTGGCTTCTATCCACTTTGGTCACTAACTAAAATCAAGCCCAGTGAATGATTCCTCTTGTACTAGATAACATAAAATTACCATTATTAACCTTAACATAAGGAATATATGCAGGTGATTATAATGCCAATGTATAGGAAGTTTATTAAAGGCTACGTAAATATGTATTGAATAATAAATAAATGATCTTTATATTTAATAAATGATCAGATACCCTCTGTATTAGGTGTAACAATTTTAATGTGATTTGGATAGGCTTCTTTTCTTATGGGGATTACCTCTTAAGTGAAAGAGATAGTTTCCTATATAAAAATTCTCTTTTAAAGTCCTGGCTGACTTTCCCACATTTAAGTACGTTACCAAATAAGACCTGCTTTATAAAACACAAGGCATTTTGTGTTATCTAGAGAGGAAGCCTGCATAGCAGTAAAATCCATTATGGAATAGCACTTTGGAACTCCTGGCCAGCCACCAATATGTGTTGCTTAATGATTGGAACATTTCCTTTTTCCTCTCACAGATTAAGGTTGCTGTGTCTGCAGACAAAGATTGCATCCGGGCCTACCAGCCTCATATATCTTCTACTAACTATAATTCCATAACACTGAATGTTAAGACAAGTGAACCTGATAACCTTCTATTTTACCTGGGAAGCAGCACCAGTGTGAGTATGGACATGCAGAGCAATGAATCTCTTATGAATGTGTAGATAGATGTTTTTGGATGGGAAAATATATATGAGCTAATTCATCCAAGGGAACTAACTTTTTATTTTGCTAACTGATAATATTAAAAGTAAGTTGCAAAACTGAAAATCTGTAAAAATATTAATGTGATTTATGGCAGGCATTACATTCTGCCCTCTCAAAATGTGGCAGTTGAACTTTTCTTAATGTCTTCTGGAACTACAGAAGCCATTGAGCTTGACTTTGTACAGTGAGTCCATCTTGGTACTTGTTATCAAGAATGGAGGCATGAACCCTAAAGAGCATAGCAGAATTACCAGATTTTACTCTTGCTTTTCTTCCCAATAAGATTCCAATAGGTCACAGAAGGCAAGTCCCCCAGAGAAAGGTCATGAATACCTCTGAATGGGTCAGTGAAACTGTACCAAAACCTTTGGTGTGTTAAGGCAAAAAAATATTATCAGTCACAGATTTATCTGAAATGTCTTCTTAGAAGACAAAATACAAAATACATGCAGTTGGGATCTGTCATAGTACATTTCACATCCAATTTCTATCTTCTCAATCTGAGTGAACAAACAAGTTTGTGTGGGAAAATGCCTTTCTGTATTCTCTTTAAACACTCTTGCTCATTTCCCAAGAGTTTTCTTGGAGAGCTTTATGGTGGCATTGTGTAGGGTCATGCAAGAGAAATGTGTGCTAATGTCTCATGGTGGCATTTGTGTCCCCCTGTGATCTTGCTCCAGCTTTAGGGAGGGGATCATTTTTAAGCCAAAAAGAAAAAGTGAGTTTGGGGTAAACAATTTTTATTTTTAATAGTAAAAAAGTTGTAAATATTTCAGAAAAAAATATTACAAGAAAAATATTGTTCTTTAAGGACTGGAGAGATTTTGGAGATTAATGACATGCCTTTCACGCTGCCACCCCTTTGTGGTTCCTTGAGTCACCTTAACACCCCTGATTTCCTTAGCAACACTGAGGTGGCCTATTGAGTCCCAGATGCTTCATCCTCAGACCTATGTTTCAGTTAGCTGAGAATCAGCAGAAGGGCCCTCCAAATAATCTTAGGACAGCTTGGGAATCCTTACCATCACCCCTTCCCCCCGCCCCCCCCAAAAGATTTCATTTCTTAAAGTGTTGGTAATCAAACTATGTACCATGGAAAATCATCCCAGTTCACTTTCTGTGTCTTAGTCTGATTTTCTGGCAGTGGAGATGCGAAAAGGGAAGGTGGCCTTCCTCTGGGATATGGGCTCTGGATCAACACGGGTAGAATTTCCTGACGTCCAGATAGATGACAACAAATGGTACAGCATTTATGTAACCAGGTAAAAGAGAGAGTTATCTCTCAGCATCTCTCTCCTTGGAACTATTTGAATAATTACCTGTGTATATAGTCTAACAGTCTTTGAAATGTCTTGGAAGTCAGATTTTATTGAATGACTCCTTAGTTTAACAATAGCAGTACAATGTTTCCACTTTATTTTAGAAGAAGCTTTGTAACCAAAATTAACAGTCTAATGGAGAAAAGAGTGAAATTTTGTTACCTTTAATTAAATCAGAGACAACCAACACAATAAACTGCTTTCTCCACTACACAGGGGAGTAGAATGCAGTTTAGTAGAAGCCCAGGTGGCAAGGAGTAGAGCTAGCTAGCAGTTGAGTGAAAACTAGATCATTGAGGACAAGACAAAGTAAGGAAGCATATCTTAAAATTCACACACAAAATAAAGTTTTTCCGGGCCCAGAGAGATAGCACAGTGGCGTTTGCCTTGCAAGCAGCCGATCCAGGACCAAAGGGGGTTGGTTCGAATCCCGGTCTCCCATATGGTCCCCCGTGCCTGCCAGGAGCTATTTCTGAGCAAGACAGCCAGGAGTAACCCCTGAGCACCGCTGGGTGTGGCCCAAAAACCCAAAAATAAAGTAAAATAAAATAAAATAATAAAGTTTTTCCTTTTAAAATCCTCTTCTTAGAGATAATAATTCAAGCAGATTTCAATGTATCTTTCTTGTTTACTTTTGTTTAATTTGTGTAGTTTCTTGTTGATGAAATATTGGGAAACTGGTGTTTATATAATGCAGCAATATTGGCAGCAATAATCTGCCAGGTATAGTTTAATCCATTATTCTTAATCATGATAAGCAAGAAAGTAACATAATGAAATGGAATTACTATTTAAAACTTGGGAGCAAAAACTAGGGCTAGTGTGAGCAACATTGGGGGTAGGCAGATCAGTTAGGACGGTTGAAGTGAATAGATGAAGGGACAAGAAGATACTATTTTGTGTGAAATAAATGTTTAATTGGGACCACGTTGAAACTCTATTGTGTCCTTTTTGTAATTTTGTTTTTAGATTTGGAAATATTGGTTCATTGAGTGTAAAAGAAACAAGCACATCTCAAAAACCACCAGCAAAAACAAGCAAATCTCCTGGACCAGCTAATGTTCTGGATATAAATAATTCAACATTGCTTTTCCTTGGAGGACTTGGAGGACAGATCAAGGTAATACCATGGATGTTCACGTGGATACTCATATGACTGGTTGATTTTCCTATCTTTTTTTTTAACTTTATTGATTGGTTGATTGGTTGGTTGAGAGCCACAGCCAGCAGTGCTCAGGGGTTACTCCTGGCTCAGTGCTTAGAATTTGCTCCTGAAAGGCACAGGGAACCAAGTGGGATGACAGGATTAGAATCACTGTCTGTCCTGGATCGGCTGCATGCAAGACAAATGCCCTCCCTCTGTGCTATCACTCCGGCTCTAGTTTTACCTATCTCTAACATTAATATGTTTAGTTTGTTGAATATATCCTAAGGGAATGCAATTGTTTTGCTTCTATTATTTTGGTTAATGACAGTTCATTTGCAGTACTAGATTCATTTTGTAAAGTAAGAAATCAAGCTTAATAAGCTATTTCAGGGACTGGAGCAGTGGCACAAGCGGTAAGATGTCTGCCTTGCCTGCGCTAGCCTAGGATGGAACACGGCTCGATCCCCCAATGTCCCAAATGGTCCCCCAAGCCAGGAGCAATTTCTGAAAGCATAGCCAGGAGTAACCCCTGAGCATCACTGGGAGTGGCCAAAAATAAAAACAAACAAAAAGCTATATCAATGGAAAACAAAGACTTTTTTTCTATTTGAGTTTCTTATCTAGAGATAAAATGAGCATTAGCATTTCACATTAATTTATATAATTTTCTTATTCAAGTGTTATACTAATAGTAACTAGTGTTTAACCAGGAACCTATCATATTTATTTTAATATATGTTTCCCCTCACCAGATAAATTCATGTCCTCCAGAATTGGGTCAATGTTCTAAAATGAGAGAAAAGATCTCCATATCTACAAGTCCTGACATCTAACATGCTCTGTTTCTCTTCTATGAAATCGTGTTCTTCTCTAGTGACCAAAAAAACTGAAATGATTATTAAGATATTTTCTGATCATCAGTTAATGTAGGACTTCACTTTATAATTGGAAGGAAACTTCGTTGTTTTAAATGGAAATTTTTTTCTGGCTGTTGTATTCTCAAAATTTGGCTTCATTAGATAAAAGCTCCCATTGTGCCATTTCGTGAACTTGAAATGTGTATTCATTTTTGCCTAGTATATATTATATAGTATTTTTTAATTTATTTTAGAAGTCTTCTGCTGTGAAGGTTACTCATTTTAAAGGCTGCATGGGTGAAGCCCTCTTGAATGGACATCCAATTGGCCTCTGGAACTACGTGGAAAGAGAGGGGAAGTGCCACGGCTGTTTTGGAAGGTAATATGTGCTTCTATTTAACACATAGTATGATTTTTCATTTACATCTGAAAGCTGCAATAAAAAGTACATATACATCAGAAACAGATAGCTTCCAAGGTCATCTTCTTGCAGAGAAAATACCATTGTTTACTATTAGGAGCACAGATTTCATTTTTAGCCCTTAAAATAGAAGTGCTCCTTTTCCTGGGACTCATACTATATGGTGATATCATAGATAACAAAATTCAAAAAACTTTATACATTTACTCAAAGAACTATTTGTTTCAAAGAGCCATAATCTTGGGTAAGTCCATACCATTTTTTATTTTGAAAATATCTCAAAATAAACAACTAGAGCTGGAGGATAGTACAGCAGAAAGGGAGGGAGAGAGGGAGGGAAGGTAAAAGGAAGAGCGGGAGGGAGGAAGGAATTAATTCCTATCATTATAGAAATTAAATGCATTTAGATGTACAGAACATCCCCTAACATTTTGCATATACTGACAGTCAAAGACAGTTTTTCAATTATATTTTTGTATTTTTTATGTTTTAAAAGTAACATCATATAATTACATAGATTTCTTCTATGCATTATTATAAATTAGTATTAGATCATACTGCATTATGTTCTCCCCACACAAAAATATTTAATTTCACAAAGCTATAATACTGCTTCTATTATTTTCTGATTATCATTTTCTGATAAAATATCTGAAATCCCACCAGTATTTAAGACCCATTTCCCAGCACTATATAAACCTTGGTTGTTAGAGAAATCTAACATCTGATTTAATTTCTTTCACTTAATGGGCTACTCTGCACAGGTATGTATAATTAACAGTGAGCTGTGACAAGATCAGTTAGAAATAACTTCATTACATTAGATTCCTGTGGATGAGTTTTCATTTGGTCACTGTCAAGTCTATTTTATCATATGAGTCTTTACTGGAATTTGTAGCCTTTTAGTTGCAACTTTTCCCTCCCCTTACCTTGCTTAAAATATCATGATAAAAAGCTGGGGTATTGAAAACATAAAACTAAAATCAAAGAGCAGTTTTGTAATCTATGTCTCTTGGGCACTGGTCCAGTTTTCCTACCTCCAAACAGCATTTGATGATATTGGCTACTAAGTCCACTTCAGTGCATAAAGGTGAAAATGACCATTAAAAACACGTCTTGCCTCCTTAAAACTGTAATGATGAGCACAATTTATATAAAAATTCACTAACAGTACTCCTGTAACTGTAAGCTGGGTCCATTCATTAATAATTGTGGTCTCCGCATGCCTGTGTTGTGGCTCTTACTTGGATGAGAAGGGCAGAGCCTTTTTTGTTGTGGCCCACCTGAAAACCAGACTCTTGAACTGGCTTAAGAGGCTGTTGGGCCCAGAGGATCCTGAAGAGAAACCAGGGCCATGCTGAAATAATGCATTATTGACCCAAGGCATGAACCTTTTCAAAAGAATTTAGTTAGTCATGTTTCTCTAGACTCCAGCCCTCTTTATCATCACCTCACTTGAACAGGTCCTACTGGAAAAGGAACCCTAACTCCCAGACCTCATATTCTAGTGAACAGAGAGCTTCTGTGCTCTGGGGAAGAAGGTTACACAGTGAAAATGAGAATTTTCTTGACTGGTGTTTGAACCTGGCGTCTCCATTCCCTTTAATATCCTTTGGCAAGACATTTAATTTTTGAGGTTTGTCTTTTAATAGGGACAGTAGGGGCCATTGAATGGAGCAGAATATCATAAAACAAAGTGGAACAAGTATTTGCTATGTGATAGCTGCTGTACTAAGATCTTTCCATGAATTAAATTATGGTGTTTATTGCCTGACACTTCCCAGAGAGGTGCTGATATTATCTCAATTTTTTATATTTGGACTACACCAGGCTATGTTCAGGACTTACTTCCATATCTGTGTTGAGGGAAATTCCTGGAAGTTCTTGAGGGGTGGGATGTCATATAGTCCCAAGGAGCTAACCCCAGCCATCTGTGCACAGGCAAGCACTCTATCTGTTATACTTTCTTCAGGCCCTATTATCTCTTTTTTTTTTTTTTTTTTTGTTTTTTGGGCCACACCCGGCAGTGTTCAGGGGTTACTCCTGACAGTCTGCTCAGAAATAGCTCCTGGCAGGCACGAGGGACCATATGGGACACCGGGATTCGAACCAACCACCTTTGGTCCTGGATCGGCTGCTTTCAAGGCAAACACCGCTGTGCTATCTCTCCGGGCCCCTTTTATCTCTTTTTTCTAGATGAAGAGCTCAAACCTAACAGAGATTCTTTGATTTCTCATGGCTGGCTAATTGGGGAACTGTATTTGACCCTCTACAGTTTATTTAGAGTGCTTTGCCATAGGAACCTATGGTCAGTAAGACAAAAGAATATACTTTTGAAAAGTCGTTGTTTTAAGAATAAAAGAATTAATAATGAAGCCATAGTCTCAGAACTTTCCCATTTCTACTTCTTTTATATGAAGTTATAAGTTATATACTAATTTATATAAGAAATGATTTAAATCAAAATCATAGGAAAAGCAGGATTACAAGAAGCTATGGATTTGAAAATTCAGTTTTCATTTAAAAAAACTGTAGAAACACTTTCACTGATAATTCAGTATTGCTTGAAAATACAGAATGGCACCAAACTGGATTACTATACTTTTAAATATAAAATATTAAAAATGAGTGCATCCTAATCCAACTTTCCCTCCCACGTTCTCTGATATTCCAGAAATGTCTCTTTAAAACATTATATTATGTTCTAGATCAAATTAATTTAGTCAAACACAGTCAATCCAACCTTTTGAGGCATGAAGCAAAATAAAATGGAAAAAGAATCTTGTCCGAGAAGTATGTGGTACATGTTATGTAATTTTGTTTTGAGTACATCCTAAGATTTTTGAGATTTTATTTTTGTCAGTGAACTCTTTGGTAAAACCAATTTGTTATCAATTCACAAGATCAAAGGAGAGATTAAGGAGAGTGCTGCCACTGTTCTGTATTATATTAAATATATTGTTTCTTCTTTATCTTCGTTCCTAATAATGGGCCATACTTCACTTGCTTTGCTTTGCAGTCCGCAGAATGAAGATTCTTCCTTCTATTTTGATGGAAGTGGGTATTCTGTCGTGGAGAAGACACTCCGGACTACTGTCACTCAGATAATAATGCTTTTTAAGACCTTTTCACCTAATGGACTTCTCCTCTACCTTGCTTCAAATGATACTGTAAGAATCTATCTAAGGACTCTTGTGTGTATATTTATACAGCTAGTCTTCTGGGGGATATTTGTGTCCAGCAGATGTTTTAGAGTATATATGAATCTTATGTATCAATTCCATATACAGGATTTGCCGGCGTATAAGATGACTGGGCGTATAAGACGACCCCCTAATTTTGCAGTTAAAATATAGGTTTAGGCCTATATTCACTGTATCAGACAGAATGTTCCTGTGCTGCAACTGTATGTACTACAGTGAGCCAATCACAACAAGCAAAGGTTCAAAGGGTATACAGTAATAGACTCTGGCCAATCTGAGCAGGCTTTTGACAGTGTAGATTTGGGTTCAGAACATTGTCTAACTTGCATGCATCAAAAGCCTGCTTGGATTGACTGAGTTAGAGAGGTGGTCTGAGCAGCCTTGCAGTGATTGGTGCAGGATCGAGTTGGAAAATTCGTTTTGTGGCAATATTCAGACAATTTTCGTTTAGCAGCATATTGAAACATTTTTCGGGATATACTCGGCCTATAAGACAACCCCTGATTTTCGGTTGACTTTTTTTTTTTGTTTCAAAAGTCGTCTTATACGCCGGAAAATACGGTAATATTCTGTATTGAAATTATTTTATGAGTAGAAATTCCATCAAGGGTCCTTTGGAAAGTACAACAATGTGCCTAGAAAGAATTCATCTTGTGGTCATTATAGTTATCGATTAAAATTTTGCTATTTGAACTCAAGAAGTATGTCTTACATTGTGTTCATGATCTCACTGTGGCTTGGGAACTTCAGGTCTTGTTTTTGAATTGAATTTTTGTTATCAATCTCAGTAAAAGAAATACAAGGATTCCATTTATCCTTGGTATATAATGAGTATTACTTCTTGTATTTTAAGTAGTATTCTGGAAAGACTTCATGAACATTTTTTTATTCCTAGCATGGGTCTTTGACTGTTAGGCTAGCCCTAATTTTTTTCAGTTTGACTTTTGCCATTCCAGATTTAAAGGGAATTTAAAGGTTTAAAGATTTAAAGGAATCTTGGGATAATCATGTAGCCCATGGATAACTGTTTTCTCTTTTCTGCAGAAAGACTTTTTGTCTGTTGAGCTGGTTCACGGGAGAGTTAAAGTTACAGTTGACTTGGGCTCAGGGCCTCTTGTTCTTATTACAAACAGACGCTACAACAATGGATCCTGGTTCAAAATAGCTTTCCAGAGAAACCGAAAGCAAGGTAACTATACAAATATTCTAGACAAGAAGCTGGTAATTCTCAGATCTTCAGTCTTTCCAAAATCTTATTTCAGCTTTAGCATTGAAAGCCATTGTTTTCTTTGGAATAATATTTTTCTGGAAGTATAGCTGTATTTTTCTCAGATTTCCAAGTTATTTATTTATTATTATTTCCAAGTGTTATTTAGTATTAATTGTTTATTAGGGTAGCTGAAGAGATACTACAGTAGGTAAGGTGTTTCTGCCTTGCAAGGATTCTACCCGTGTTTTATCCTAAACGTCATATATGATTTCCTAAGTACAGAGCTTGGAGAAAGTCCTGAGCACAGTTGGGCATGTCCTCCCCAAATTATTTGTTTATAATAAGTGATATGTATATTTTATTTATTTATAATAAATAAAAAATCAAATCCATTTTTCTTCTCTAAACATACTACTATCATTTACTGATATATATTCTGAATTTATTGATACATAGAACTTTCTTTTACCATTTATCAAACTTGTAAGATATAAAAGAAAATATCTTGGGGCCAAACAGATAATACAGTGGATAGGGTGCTTTTCTTTTATGCAGCTGATCTGTGTTTGATACCTGACAACCTACATGGTTCCATGAGCATAGGAATGATCCCTGAATATAAAGCCAGGATCAACCATAAGCAACAACTGGGTGTGGCCCCAAAATAAGCAAAGAGAATGAACTTTGTGTTTTCCTTCAAGGTAGAGAGTGATTTTCAATTTCTTTTCGATTATTTTTAGGTCACCTAGCAGTTGTTGATCCATATGACACCAGCTACAAAGAAACGAAGCAAGGTGAAACTCCTGGATCATCTTCTGACCTCAACCGTCTCAATAAGGATCCGATTTATATTGGTGGATTACCTAGATCAAGAATATTAAGGTATTAGTACCACATTGCAAAATTTTCAGATCCCTGACTAATTACCACCATCATTAGTTTCATAGGACTGCTACAACCAAGTACCTAAATTTGTTGACTTAATTGACTTAATAAGAGACGCATGTTCTCTTTTTCTCTCTTTCTCTCTCTCTCTTTCTCTCTCTCTCTCGCTCGCTCTCTCTCTCTCAGTACAAGTGCTAGAATTCAGAAATGAAAGTGTCTGCAAATTAGTTTCCTATGAGAATTGTGAGAAAATAATCTGTTTTATGTCTGTCTTAGCTTCTGCTAGATTAAGGCATTCCTCAGTTTTCAGTTAGTATTCCCTCCACATGTATACTTGTGTCTTCCTTCTGTGTAAATTCCTGCATCTAAATTTCCTCTTTTATTTTTATTTTTATTTTTGGAACAAGAAAATTTTCTTTCTTTTGTTTTTGTTTTGTTTTGTTTTTGTTTTGGGGCCATACCTGGTGATGCCCAGGGTTACTCCTGGCTATATGTTCATTAATTGCTCCTGACTTAGGGAACCACATGGGACCTAGGGGATTGAACCTCAGTCCCTCCTAGGTCAGCCACGTGCAAGACAAATACCCTACCACTGCGCCACTGCTCTGGCCCCATCTTTTCTTTTTTTCTTTATTTTTAAATTTAATATCTCTATTTAAGCACCATAATTACAAACATTTGTAGTTGGGTTTCAGTTTAAAAAAAGAACACCACAGGACACTCGTTAAATTAGTTATGCCTATGAATTAGGACTTAGCCTAATGACCTCATTTTTTTATTTTATTTGCAAACCCTCCATTTAATGTCAGAACATATACCATATTACATTCACAAGTTCTTAAAGTTAGGATTCCAGCATCTTTGAGGCTTAACCTACAGCCATTATTGAGAAGAAAATCTTCTTCAGTAAAATTCATGATTTTCTATTTATTATATTTAGAAAACATCTAGACTTTGTTATTGTGCAAGATGTTTTGAGGCCTCTCTGTTACCTTTAATGTAGTAAAGTATATCAAAGCAAAAGAAATAGACATATGTATATGGTTCCCCCTTTGCACAATAGAATGGATTATATATATGTGAACATTGGAAAGCCAATATAGGAAGTTAGATGAAAGATAACAGAGGAGAAAGGCTGTGAAACACTTTAGAAAACTGATTCATGTTTAGTTTTGTCACTTTAGTAATTTACATAAACAATGTGTTGGTTGAACAACCCTAGTGCATTTCCCCAATTCAACCCTTTTCTTTTTTTGTATCATTTTATTTTAATTTTGTTTATTTCATTAAGCACTGTGGTTAAAAAGATTGCTCATAATACAGTTGGCATTCTCTCACAGATACAAAGTTGTTCATGATTGAATTTCAGTCATATGATGTATCACACCTTTTATCAGTGCATATTTCCCTCCTTTATCAGTCCCCAATTTCCCTCTTTTCCTCTCCCTGCCTGCTTCTGGGGCAGACATTCCTTCTTCCTTTTCTTTTTCTCCCCTTTTAGGCACTGTGTTTTATAATATTATTACTGAGGAGTATTATGCCCATTACTTTGTTCCTTTAGCACTCAATTCTTGCTCAGAGTGATCATTTCTAACTGGCATTGTCATAGTGGTTCCTTCTCTGTTCTAATTGCACTCTCCTGCTATTTGTGGCAAGCTTCCTACCATGGAATGGTCCTCCTGGTCCTTGACTCTACGTTCTTTGGATATTACATACTACCTCTCTATATGCACATTCTGTATATGCATATATATGTATATATAGAAATGTATATATATATAGACACCACTAATGAGTATGATCATTCTATTCTATTCCTCTCCCTCTGACTTATTTTGCACAGCATAATACTCTCCATTCACATTCATGTATAAGAAAATTTTATGACTTCATTTTTCCTAATAGCTGTGTAATGTTCCTTGTATAGATGTACCACTATTTCTTTATCCACTCATCTTTTCTCAAACACTTGGCTTGTTTCTATAATCTGGCTATTATTAATAGAGTTCTGTGATGAGTATAGGAATGCAGAAGGCTTTTCTATATTGTGTTCTTTGGGGGCTCCTAGGGCATATTCCTAGGAGTGGTATTGCTAAGTCATATGGAAACTCAATTTCTAGCTTTTGAGGAAAAATCTATATTACTTTTTAAAGAGGCTGGACCAATCTACATTCCCATCAACCAGTGAATGAGAGTCCCTTTCTCTCCACAGTTAAACCAACACTGGATTTTCTTGTTCTTTGTGATGTGTGCCAATCTCTGTGGTGTGATATGGTATCTCATTGTAGTTTTGATTTGCATCTCTCTGTGGATTAATTGTGTGTATAGAGTATTTTTTTCATGTATCTTTGGGCTACCTGTATTTCTTCTTTGAGGAAATGTCTGTTCATTACATCTCCTATTTTTGGACATGTTTTAATGTGTTTTTTTGTTTTGCTAACCTTTACCAGTGCCTTGTAGATCTTGGATATTAATCCTTTATCAGATGGGTATTGGGTGAATAGTTTCTTCCATTCTGTTGGCAGACTATGTATCCTAGTCACAATTTCCTTTGAGGAGCAGAAACTTCTTAGTTCATGTAGTCTAATTTATTTACCTTTGCTTCCACTTTCATGGTCAGTGTTTTTGAATCTTGATTTAACTTCAGTGTCATGGAGTGTTCTGTCTACATTTTCCTCTGTGCACTTTCTGGTTTCAGAAAGTTTCTGTACACACTTCTGATACCAAGGGTTTTAATCTATTTTGAATTGACTTTTATGTACATCATTAAAAAAAGATTTTAGTTCATTTTTTTACATGTAGCTGAGCAGTTTCCTAACACCCCTTGTTGAAGATGCTTTCTTCCACTTTGTATCTCTTGCCTCTTTATCAAAAGTAATGGGTCATATATCTGAGGCACAGTCTCAGAATATTTAAGTCTTTGCCATTGATCTTAAAGTCTGTCTTTATTCAATACCATGCTATTTTAATGATCATTTGTTTCCTAATCTCCAGTTGCAATAATTATTCCCTGATATCTTGGCTGTAGGACAGTCCATATAGCCATGTTTTGGGCTAGAGTTTATATGTATATTTTTCTAAATGGCACAAAATATCAACATGGGAGATAGAAGAGAACTTCTGTTCTGGGAAGACAACCTAAACCTTCTTTTCATGCTCAAAGTTTTATGGATGTTATCAATTACAGGCTCTTCATGTTAAGTGGAAGGAATTAAGACCAAGCCAAGTTGAAATTTGGTGACAATTCCATAGTTTCTTAATGGTACACAGCTTGTTCCCAGCATAAGGAAGCACAGAAGGTGTGACTCTAATAGGAGCTTGTGTTACTGCAAAGTTTTCCTGCAAGTAGCTGCCTGAGAATATAACTTGGAGACATTGATAGCCTTTACATTTTGGAAACGAGAGCCTGATCACTTTAAAGCTTTGCTCTTTTATTACCGGGAGTTGCCGTATTGCTGGTCAGGACACAGGGATATTTGTAGTTAAGTTGGAAAGCATCTGCGTTGATGTGTGAGGCCATTAGTTCAATCTTCACCATTGCCCCATATCACTGTTATCCTCAGCACTGCCATTGGAACACCTACCTGCGTAAGTATGCAATGTCTGATACACTACAACCGACATAGCAACAGGGAGAGGAGAGGATGAGAAGAGAAAACATTTGAAAAAAAAGGGAGTTGGGGCCCAGGAGATAGCATGGAGGTAAGGCGCTTGCCTTTCATGCAAAAGGTCATCGGTTCGAATCCCGGTGCCCCATATGGTCCCCCGTGCCTGCCAGGAGCAATTTCTGAGTATGGAGCCAGGAGTAACCCCTGAGCACTGCCGGGTGTGACCCCCCCCCCAAAAAAAAGAAAAAAAAAGGGAGTTGAGGAAAATATAATGTCTGCTAGGAGACTAAAAAAAGGGTTGTGAGGGAAGGGAGATAGCTCAAAGGGAGACTATGAGTTCAATTCTTAGCAATATAGGAATCCTTGAGCATGAGCAGGTCTAATGCTGGTATCCCTAAGCACTTCTGATTCTGAGCACCATGTGCTCTTCTAAAGGTGAACACTGTCTGGGCTTTGTTCACAAGGTGTGGCCCTTGGGGATACTGATCAATGTTGGGAAGGGAGAACTCAGTAAATATAAATACATAAAAAAATTTTAATTCGAGAAAATTCCATCGTTTCCAGCCTGCAAGTATTTCCTTAGGACAGATCTCATGAATATGCAGCAATAGCCAGGGGCCAAAGCTATAGCACAGGCATATACTAGGGCATTGTAAGGCATTTGCCTTGCACACAGATAAACCAGGACAGACATGGGTTTTATCTTGGTTTCCCATATGGTCCCCTGAGCCAGGAGTGATTTTTGAGCACATAGCCAGGAGTAATCCCTAAACATCATCAGGTGTGGCCCAAAAACCAAAGGAAAAAGTATCAGTGTCTTCTCTAAGTCATACTTACTTCTTCCACCAATCCAGGCAAATGTTCTATTCTGCATGGAGTCTGCATCACTGTCTAAATTTTCCTTATACATTAATCTCCTTCGTCAGTGTAGCATCTTACCTATCATTGACCTGTGATAATTAGCCTTGTTTTTTATTTAGTTTGAAGTAAAAACAGAATTATTTAAAACTTCTGGAGGGGAGAGATAGAAAGAAAGAGAAAAAAGAGAGAGAGGTGAGAGAGAATGATGAGAGAATGATGAACTCAAGAGAGAATATGAGCATCTTCAGTGAGGACAAAGAACCCAGTACACATACCAGTGTTAAGAGTATAAAATATTAAAGTGCACCTCTAAAGAGGGAGGTGAGGACAACCTGCTCCAAGTGCATTCATCACCAAGTGCATGGCTGGCAACATAACATGCATGTACACCTGACCTGTATTTTAATGAGTATACTTAAATTTTAATAACTAAGTCTTTTGAAAAATTTAAAAAGTCTTCTCTTTTAAAACTATCAAATGCTCCCCCTTTTTCAAATCTAGGTGATGATTTAAGTAATCAAAAATTCCACCCCTTTATTTTATTTGGCGGGGGTTGGGGTGCATTGGTGGTGATCACATCCAAGTGTTTCAGGTTTATTGCTGGCCTGGTATTTGGTGGTACCAGGGATCAAATTTGGTTCATGAAGTTCAAGGCAAAGTGCCTTACTCCCTGTGCTATCTCTCCAGTCTTTTTCTTTATCCTCAAGAGGTTGTACATTTGACCAGAATCTCTTCTCATCACTATACTGAGAAAGACACTTGCCTTGTCAGTGCTACATGACACTTGGGAATGCATTTTTATTTCCAGGCCCATTTTTAATCATTTTTCAAAAATGAAGTTATAAAAGCTATATTTTGTTTTTTCCTCATGATCTTCCCTACAGGAGAGGTATTGTCAGCAAGAATTATGTGGGCTGTATCAGAAACCTGGAAATATCCAGATCGACCTTTGATTTACTCAGAAATTCCTATGGCGTGAGAAAAGGCTGTATACTGGAGGTGAGAATTTCTTCATCAATACTGGAATGATTTTGTATAAATACCTATTGACTTACAAATGTAAGGTAATGATGTTAACTATCTTGTGGTCTTCACTTTGCTTTTTCTTCTCCCCTGGGATTAGCCTATTCGAAGTATTAGCTTCTTGAAAGGCGGCTATGTTGAACTACCACCTAAGTCTTTGTCACCAGAATCTCAATTGTTGGCAACATTTGTCACTCAGAACAGCAGTGGCATCATTCTGGCTGCCCTGGACAAGCAAGGGGAAAAAAAGCAGCAGGATCATATGGTAAGTAGGTCAAACATTGTCATGCTAGTTCAAAAAAAACATAACTTCCAATAAAAATGACTAAATTATGAGTGGTTTCGTAGTTGTGTGTACGCCCTGTTGTTTATGGGCATGCATTTTTAATAAGTTAAAATTGGTGTTGCTGACTATTTTCCCTTATGAATCAGTAATTTTATTAACCGTCCTATATTTCTTTAACAGTTATGGAGAAGGAAGATACTTGCTGACTATCTCTCTTTATTTCCAAGCTCTTTGAATTAATCCTTTCTTAATGAACTTTCTTTGATATGCAGTAGATTTTTCTCTTTGTTCTGAAAAGAAAAATAGTAAATCATTAAATTCTGTTAAGTTGGGTCCGGGAGATAGCATGGAGGTAAGGCGTTTGCCTTTCATGCAAAAGGTCATCAGTTCGAATCCTGGTGTCCCATATGGTCCCCCGTGCCTGCCAGGAGCAATTTCTGAGCAAGGAGCCAGGAGTAACCCCTGAGCACTGCCGGGTGTGACCCAAAAACCAAAAAAAAAAAAATTCTGTTAAGTTGTTTAGTACACTGCCCCATAAAGCAATATTTTCTTTATACATTATAGGAGTAAGTGGAGAAAAAAAAGAAATGTGGTTTGTGCTAAGACAATGAAGGAGTAGCAGAAAGAAAAGTTGATGGTTTTCCTCTTTATATTCCTTTTCTGTAGTATAAGTGATTTCCCCCATCCTCTACTTAAATTTGTTTATATTATATAATTTGAAAAGGTTTCTTACAGTCTGCTAATACCTTAATAAGAGGTAGGTAATACAACTACACTTTGTACTTGTATAAACTATTTTACAAGCATTTGGGATGATTTAGAGGCATTGCTGTATGATTAAAACCATATGACATACACTATGATAAGTAATTCAGACATTTTGCCAAGGAAGAAATGGATGATTCAGAGAGCTTTGGTTAACCTTCCTCAGGTCACCTAGTAGTTAAACAATACACAGATCCCAGAAACATCATGAGCCATTGGATAAAGGTTTGACAATGACAGATAGGTTTGTGGGTTTCATCAGTCTATATATTTAAGTTAGAATAGAATTCTCACAATATAAAAATTAACCTATGTAAAGCAAAACATGCAGAGCAAGTTAGTGCTTTTACAATATTTTAAGGCCACATCCTCGCTATACTTCCAAAACATGTCAGTGAAAATAAAAGCTTGTGCCATTAAGCAGTTGCTTCTCATCTCCTTTTCCATGTTAGCAGCCACTGGTTTTCTTTCTGTACCTTTGAATGAGTAAATTTCCCTGCTAATTTTCTATAAATGCATTCTTAAAACATGTTATCATTTATATTGTTCACTTAGCATGTTTTCCAGGTTTATCTACACTTTTGACATGTGCCCATACTCCCTTTCATTGATTGAATAGTATGCCACAGATAGTGCTAATAACACCATTGGTTTACCTCTTACTGCATTCATGGGCAAGTGGGCCGTTTCTGCCTTTCAGATACAATTAATGCTCCTATAAGCATTCATTTATCATTTTAGTACCACTTTTCAATTCATTTAGATGCATAACCAGGAGTGGACTTGCTGGGTCATGAGTTAACTCTATAGGGTAATTTATGAGGCGTCATCAAACTATTTTCCTTCACTGACCTTATTAAAACTACAGAAAAATAAAAGTGTTTTACTAAAGTTGGCACATTTCATAAAAGGAATTCTTTTTTTTTGGTTTTTGGGTCACACCCGGCAGTGCTCAGAGGTTACTCCTGGCTCCATGCTCAGAAATTGCTCCTGGCAGGCACGGGGGACCATATGGGGCACCGGGATTCGAACCGATGACCTTTTGCATGAAAGGCAAATGCCTTACCTCCATGCTATCTCCCGGGCCCCAATAAAAGGAATTCTATAATCCAATGCTCATAAGTAAACTGTGAACTGAAAGGGTTGGGGTGGGGTGGGAAAGAAGAGACCATGGGATAATGGCGGAAGATCTCGATACATTGGTAGAGATACACTGGTACTGTAGCTCTGCAACTGTAAAACAAACTTTAATACTATTTTAAATTATAATGTTTCTTTCTTTCTTTTTTTTTTTGGTTTTTGGGCCACACCCAGTGACGCTCATCGGTTACTCCTGGCTATGCGCTCAGAAGTCACCCCTGGCCTGGGGGACCATATGGGGCACGGGGGATCGAACCGCAGTCCATCCAAGGCTAGGGCGGTAAGGCAGGCACCTTACCTCCAGCGCCACTGCCCAGCCCCAAATTATGATGTTTCAGTTAAAAATATTAATAGAAAAATACTGTAAATTAGTCATAATCTCTCTTTGCTGGTGGGCTTCTTTATGGGATGATAAAAAGTTCTAAGAATTAAAATTACTTTCTAAGTCTTTATAGTTTTTTGAGGGAGGCAAGGAAGGGCTTGGTTACACCAGTTGTGCTTGGGCTACTCCTACCTTTGTGCTCAGATTTGACTTCTGGTAGCCCTTGTGGCAACCTATGTGTGTGTAATACTGGAGATCAAACTGGATCAGCAGTCTATAAAGCCAACACCTAATTTCCTGTACTATCTCTCTAACCCCAAACGACTTACTATTAATTACATTTTAGAAATGTAAGGGAAAATTCATAGGCTTAAATTAAAAATTAAATGTTTATTATATATGGCTAAAAGATAAGCTATGTAAATGAAAATCTTGGAACTATTTAGTGATGATAGTATAATGTAGAATCCAAATAATATAAACAGATATTAGAAATCAATATGTAATGCTTAAAATAGTTGTATTATACCAGAGATTCTCAAGTTTACTTGGTCTATATACCCTTTTCAAAGAAAACATTAAAGCAGCAAAACAATAAAAAAGTAATAAAAAAATCTGGCAACTGCTGAAAATCTACCTTCTTTAATCAGAAGAACAAAATGTGCCCATCAAGTAAACCCAATTACACCTGGCACAACCATGAGTACAGAGCCCCATCAAAAATAGATGGTGATGTTACTAAGAAATTGCTTACATGGTGCTAATCTTTCCACACTATATAAGATAATGAGTTTTGGAAACATATAGTAATTTTTCTGAATATAATAATGTGTCTTTGGGAAATCTCTGTCCACTTTCAGCCTTTCTTTGCCATCATGCTGATTGAAGGCCACATTGAAGTGCACGTTAATGCTGGGGATGGAACAAGCCTGAGAAAAGCTCTCCTGCATTCTCCCACAGGCACTTACAGCGATAGTCAAGAGCACTCTATTTCTTTGAGGAGAAATGGAAGGTACTTGGGTAACAAGGGCATTATGGCCTCACAAAGGCTTTTATTGGGAACCTTGACATACTGCTCTTTTTCTGGTGTTGATTGCTTTTAACTTTATATTTTGCTTTTGGTGGTGCTAAGCAAAAAAAAAAAAAAATTCAAGTTGTTTCCCTTGGGTCACTCCTGGTGGTGCTTAGAGGACTACAATGAGATGGAGATCAAATTTAGGCCTTCTGTGTGCAAAATATGTGCTATAGTCTGTTGAGCTATCTTCCAGATCTTACTGTATTATTTTTTGAGATGACTTCATTGGGTGGATTAGCCAGTATTTTATAGCTATAAAATATTTACCCTTTCTAGACAGCAATTTCAGGTGCATTATAAAATATTTGTGGAGGGCTGGAGCAATAGTACAACAGGAGGGGCACTTGCCTACATGTAGCAATTTGGGTTTAATCCAAGCAATTTGTATAGTCCCCTGAGTCTGCCCGAAGTGATTTCTAAACTTGAAGCCAGAATCTGAGCACCACTGTGTATGTCCTTTTCCGGAATTGTGAAAGTTGGGAAGTTTTTTATTTCTTATAATTTGGGAGCTCAAGAAAATGGCCAATTAAAATGGTACTGGAGTCATAGGGCCACTCCCAGAAATAATCAACTGGACTAAATGTTGAGTGGTAGGGTTCAAGCAGGCACTGCTGCTTGGTGCCTGCAATTTCAGAGTCACCCATGACCATGCCAGCAATAGTTGTGGATGAAAGAAAAAGAAAGAGAAAGAAAGAATGACTGAAGGAAAGGTGGGAGGAAAGGAAGAAAATACTTTCTAAAAGTAATTAACTCTATAATATTTAACAACATTGTATTTATTTTTATTCAAATACTTTCCATTATTAAATAATTTTTTATTATTCAACTACTCATAAGATTTGTTTTTTAGATTTTTTTTTTATTTTTGGGACATATCTGGCTATGCCCTCAGAAATCGCTAGTGACTTGGAGGACCATACCGGGATACTGGGGATCAAACCGAGGTCCTTCCTGGGTCAGTTGCATGCAAGGCAAATGCCCTACTATTGTGCTATCACTCTAGCCCCTCATCATTAGTTTTTAATTCTGAGACTCATACTTTTATTTTTATGTAATATCATATTAAATTTATCTTTAGTGAAATTTATTATTTCCATTTATTTCTTTATTTATTGTCTTTGGACATCACCTCTACCTCTATCTCTGAGGTCAGAGATCATGCTTGGGGGGCTCTGGGGACCATATGTGGTACCAGGGATAGAATCAAGTTGACCACAGTTCAGGCAAGTAACCTACTCTCTGTACTAACTTTCTTGCCAAGAGAACTTTTATTGTTAAGAACTAGTGGAAGTATGTATTATAATAGCTATTGTTATATTATTTTTAAAGCTTTTCTTTAATTCTTCTTTTGGCATTTTAGAACTATCACTGTCCAATTGGATGAAACACATCCTGTAGAGATGAAAATGAGTTCATTAGTAGAAAGCAGGACCATAAATGTATCCAGCCTGTACATAGGAGGAATTCCAGAGGGTGAGGGGACACCCATGCTCAAGATGAGACAATCATTCCATGGTTGTATTAAAAACCTGATCTTCAACATGGAGTAAGTGTTTCTGCTTTTCACATAGTTTTCTACATAATGTGTGCCAACACTGATGTGCAATCTAATTTTGCTGCATATCTTTGAATAAGTGAACTGCATTGTTCTATTATGAAAATTTAAAATGGTTCTATTTAATTAGATGATTAAATCTAATCATTATACATTATACATCAAATCTAGTCATTATACATTGCTAAATATTAAATATTGCAGTCACAGGACAATTGATAAAGAGGTCAAAATACATTTTTGGCCTACACTTAAGAGAAGGTAGAGATTTTTGTGATGAATGTATCTTACTATTCTGCACTGATTTGTTTAGAAAAGCTTTTTACAACTGTGCTACTTATAACATAAGATTCTTAGTGATGTTTCCTTAAATAATTATTATCAACTAGTCATCTTCAATTCCTATGTAGAGGTTTATGAGTAAGAGAAATAGCTTTTAAGAATTTATTTCCTCTTCACACCTTTCCCCATTGTCAGCACGTGACATAAAGCTTTGCATTGACCTATGGAATAAAAATCTGACCCCTAGTTCAGAGCAAATTAATTATACAACAAGTGTCAGGACATTGCAATTCTTGCAACTTGGTCTGACCTTGAAGTAGAACCTGAATCCCTCATGGCTACAGTCCTCCATAAATATCTGTTAGAACTATTTGGCATTTGCACTAATAAAATATTTATTTCACTGAGTTTCAACACAAATATGATATCAGAGCCTTGGTTTAGTTCATTGTACAGATCTATTTATTTACCCAAATGGGTGTTTCTTCACTCATTGACTGATTAGGCTTCTGTGTACTTCTGAAATCCTAAGCTTTGAATTTAATAGAGTAGAACATGTCTGGACATTTCACAGCCATGTCCTCAAAGTGCCAGCAGGAACAAGTCACAAGGCCTACAGAATAAAGAGGTGTAAGAAGGTAGACTTCACAAAACCTGGCAAAGGAAAATGTGTAAAACAGAAACCAGTATGACATTGACTTACTATTATTATGTACTATGAGATAGAGAATAGTGCTGTGAGAGCAGAGACAAAATACATCTCTGAAGCTTCCCAGTGCAGCTCCCAGTATCAGATAACACTATTTGAGTCAACTCTTGAGGAAGTCTTGAGAATGACCAGGTGGACAATACGGGGGTGCCTGGGAAGAATTGTGATTCGGGCTAAGTAATCATATGGGATATATGAAATTTTAGTCACTGTAAAAAATTTTGTTAGTTTGACATGCTAAGAATAATGTAGGTATATTTTTACTGAATTTTAAAAACTCTGGGATCAAATGGCAGAGACTCATATTTTGACTGGGGATAGATAAATAACCATGGAAACACACTGTTTGTGTCTAGGTTGTTGGATTTTACCAGTGCAGTTGTCTATGAACAAGTGGAGCTGGACACTTGCTTGGTTTCAGCAAGGCCTGAATTGGCTCTTCCTGGAGCAGACAGCCAGCTCCTGCTGGAGCCTCAGCCTTTACCAAACCTGGTAAGAGGGGTTTTCTTTAATGGTATCAGGGTAAATCTAGTCAGAAAATAGGACAAGCTCGGAGGAAAGAAAACAGAAAACACAGAGTTGTGGGGAAGGCTGCAAGAGCAGACTCGAGCAAAGATGAGAGGTGGGGTGGGGCAGTTCCTCCAGATTGGGAATCTGAGCAGAGGGCAGCACCTCAGGGGGCTGAAACCATAGAGAAGATAGTTCTGTGGAGTTACCTATCTGAGGAAGGGAGAAAAAGCACTGCTACTTCTTCAATGCAGACTCTCCAGTGTCCCTACAAGGATACCATTGGCAGAACTCTATGGAAATCATTTATCAAAGGGACCAGAGAAAAGTGATCTCGGGGCTCACCTATCCCTGTAATGACAAATAAAGCAGGGGATGGGATGGGGATGATTCTCTGGTGACAATGACTTAAACTTGAGGGGCCTGCTTTGCCTGTTGCTTGGGG
>PVKC010002620.1:0-42447 GCA_004027635.1 Crocidura indochinensis
GAAAATGAAAATATGAATATTATCCTTTTAAAATATTTATTACATTTTTAGAACTTACAGTAGTACTAAAATTTATGGCACTCATAAAAAGAACACTCATCCCACCTTTGCCAAAAAGTATAACTCTGACACAAACTTTTCTAGTCTGGCTTATTTTCCTGCCTCCACTATTTGTTAATTAGTTCTGTATTTTAAAAAAAAGAGTTTGGGAATGTTCAACATTTTCTTTTTTGACTCATTACACAAATAAATGAGATTATTCATTAAATTTCCCCTTCCCTCTGTATTATTTTGCTTAATACAGTACCTCCAGTTCCATCACATTACAAAAAATTATATTATTTCATCCTTTATTACAGTACTCCATTTTGTATAACATACCTTCTTGAGCCACTCATCTGTAGAACATTTGAGTAGCTTTTCCCAGACAAAAATATGAATATTAAAGTGTATCTGCACACCCATGTTCATATCAGCACCATTTTGTTTTTGCAAAAGAAGTATATATTACTTCATTTATTCACATAAATATACTTGGCATGACATGCTTCAGACACTATTGATGTCCTACTAATACATCTATGAAAAAAATCCAATGCCCCAACTATCATAATGAACCTAGAAGTCACATAAGGTTGTAAAGAAATAATACCTATATGTTTCCATGTTATTTACTGATATTTGATTCTTATTGAGATAACAGTTTACAAGACTCCATGTATTTTAGGGGTATAATTTCATAGCTCTTCCAAATCTATGGTCTGTGCCATAACCAATCCCAAAATGCTAATATATTTGCACATTTCATTGGGCCCCTTCTTTTACTTCAGTGAAGTTCCATGGTATTCACTGATATTACATGGCATGTAATATTTCTACTTCATATCCTAGTTTATGTTTTTTTTAAGTATCTGAAATTTGGAAACAAAGTCAGTGTTATAACACCTTTTATTTTTATATATTTTTGAGGAACTAAGCATATTATTGCAAACAGAAATAATCACAACAAGTAGGAATTATTATTCCCATTTACAGTTTTTCAAGAAAGAAGAACTGTCAAAGAAGCTGAGTTGCAAAACACAGATGGGAAGTGGAGAAGAAAACTAGGTCCAACTGACTACTGTGTATGTATTCTTTGTCTCCATGGTTTTATCTCTAGTCTTCTCACAACTGTTCTATTTTGTCGATATTCCATCAGGACACACTCATTCTATTATAAATCACTTTCCCTAAATGTATAAAGGTACTAATTGTTGGATGACCTCAGTGAAGCAGTTCCTGAACTGCCTGGCATTACACAATACCTATAGTGCTAGCATTTTGTTCTGGGAACACCATAGACCAATTGATTTGTGAGTTCTCATTGAGGCTGAAAGCTTCAGAGGCACCACTCACTGCACCAGAGACTGGGAAGGGCAGCACAAAGAGGAGTCCCATCCCTCCCCACTTCCCTGTCATTTGAGACTATTTATAGGACCTGACTCCAGGTTGTCCCCTCTGGCTCACAGAGAACTCTGTTTAAGGGGAATAATACCTATCAACACTGTGTGGCTCCTCAGGTATTACTAAACTCTCATTGTTCATGCTTATCTCTTCTTTGTTGCCTTACCTACACCTAGGCTATTCTTTTTCTATGTCCTTTCACACTTCAAATATGCCATTTCCTCTTGCCCTGTATAAGCATTGTTAGAAGAAAAATAAAGTATCTCTGATCATCATCATTCTGGGATCACTTCTTTTTGGTCATCAGGTGGGGGTGCACGAGGAGGAGGAAATTGACTTACTGGGCAACAGGGTTGGACAGTGCTCAGAAAAGAACAAAAATGAGCATTAATGGTTTAGGTAATTTATTTAATAAGCATTTTTTTACTTATTTCTTGAAGAAAACAGTGAAAGAGAAGAAAAATTTTCCTAGAAAATTAGAAATTTCATTCTTTGGCAAGGATGAGAGGGCTATACATTCTCTCTCTTTTGCATTTCATTTTCTGAAAAAAAAAAAAAGATTTGATATTGGTCTTAATTTGCACCTCCACTTAAGAAAACAATAAAAATGAATGTGTAAATTTGAAATATACTTGTTCTTCCCTGATTACTTCTGACTAATAGAAGTCAGCTCTTATAAATGTTATTGCCTCCTGAAATTGATATCTTCCACTCAATTTGTACATATTTATGTTTATTAATTTATCCATTTTTTTTTATTTTGAAATTCTACCTAACACACCATGTCTTAAATCTTTTCTCCTTAGGGATTTGAGTGTGATGACATTCCAGGGTGTTGAGACCATTCATCACAGAGTGCACATCAGTATCACTATTATGCAGTGTGGAGGTATTTTTTAATTGGCTTTTTCATCCAAGGAAGAACTAATTAGGGGTGTGTATTACACCAACAATAATCCTGAAGACAACAAATATTTCATCATATTTTTTCTTAGATGACTCTATAGAAAATCTGCACTTTGTCTTCTTCCTTGATTTTTAAATAGTACAATATCATTCTAATTTTCCATTCTTACTTTTACAAATATATTATTTTATTATTTATTGAACACCTAGAGTTATCAGCTAACTTTCTTTTGTTTGCTTATTTTTTATATTTATGTGTTCCATTCTCTTTGTCTAGTCTCTGAAACCAAATGCTCATACTTAATGTCTTCATATTTGCTAAACCACTCAGAAGACAGTCCCACAATTTATATAATCAAGCTGACAACAATTTGTCATGAAGACTTCATCAAACATTAAACCTGTAATAGCATTACTGAGCTGTGGTGGAAATAAATAATTTGAAGTAATAATAAAATACAAAACTTCTGTTCAACAAGGAAATTATTATCAGTGAACGATATGTCCAGTGTGTGCCAATTTCTAAATGACATTGCACAACATTCAACAGTTTTTATTCAGTATGTAATAATTTTCTTTAATTCGAGCAAGTATGTTTACATATAAACTAACATCTTTTAATATACCATTTGATAGAAGAACATAATAAAACACTGACCATAAGTACAAATATAAGTATAAGAATTAATATTTCAATTTATATTTATAGACATAATTTTCTTGGTGAACAATATTTAAGATGTTGGTTTTCTTTTTGCTATTTTGTTATGATATGCAATCAAATGACCTAAATAGAAACTGCATTGAATATGCAAGTCCTGGAATAATATCTTGCATCCATAATAATTAAAGGATTGTATTACAAGAAGTTCAAGTTATGTTCATAAAAAGAGATACTGTATTTAAAAATAATTTAACTTACCTTTATTAAAAATATACTAATATTTGATTTTGTTTTAAATTAGACTATACTAAATATTTGAAGAAAGTTATATCTATTTTTGTTCATGGTGATATTCAAGATACGATGCTTATAAGCAACTTCCTAAATTATCATCCATAACCCCCATAGTTTTTCTTGCTGTTGGGTCACAATTGTGTGGCCTGAGGCAAATGGATAATTTTACTGGGCTACCATATTTAAAATTTGATGGCCCATCTGTTTCTCTGTTATAAGAAGGAGCTATTTGTCTGATTAAAGCCCATTGTTAACTCAGTGTGGCAACTCAGAATGCAGTAGTGTCAGATTGCAATTTACACCTTTAGAAGGGAATTTAAAAGAACAATATTGTTTTGACATACTGCTGTTTTCACTTTATGTCTTCACTCTGATTTATGACTCTGCTCCTTTGTTTTAATTTTGACAATCTGGAGAAATGAGAAAAATGCATCTACCATTTTAAAATTGAACAATTCCTATATGTAATAAAGGACCTAATTGTAAAAAGTATAAAGTTGTTAGAACTCTTGTTCAAAAGTATATAGTTACAAATATACAGAGTAGCAAAGTCAAGTTTCTTTTACCTAGATTAAGATTTGTGAATATTTTGTTCATAATTCCAATGGTGAAAAATTCTGATTTCAGTCATACTAAATATTTAAGTATTTAGTGACTCAAAATACTTTAAAAAATAAATTGCCTTACTTTTACAAATTCTTCATTTGATCAAATTATATTATTATTGCATTTATGTAAGTCTTAAGAGACAAATTGATTTCTTGTTCTGAATGTTCCAATGCTAGTAAAATATAAAAACTTTAACAAAATTATGTGACTATATTGTGCCCTTACCATTCCGTGCTAATTTCATATAACATTAAATGATTTATCACTTATGTTACTGTAAAATATTTTCACTTTTTCCTCTTAATCGCACAGAGATGGAATGATTGATTTCTGGAGTGCTGAACACTGTGCATTTCTAGAACTACATTTGCCTTGAAATAATCCTTATCTTGGTAAATAATATTTTATTTAGCAGTGTTAAATTTATTTCACTTTACTTTATTCCTATTAGCATACACTGTCTATATAGAAATAAATAAAAGATTCTTTATAAGTAAAGTTCCTTTACCAAATAAACCATTCCGTTATCTTTTTTGGTTTTCTGTTAGATCTTCAATATGCATTGAACTTTCTTAGTTCACACTATGTTCCCTTCTACCCTTTCCCTGAGTTGTCTTCTTCCAAATTGTTTATGTCAAAATTCTACTCAGGTTTCCAAGTTGGCTTTGACTGTCCCTCTTTATAAAAGATTGACATAATATCTGCTCCCTTTTTATGAAAATTAGTCTGTCTCTAAGTAAACATATTTGGGCATAGAAATATATTCATTGAAAGGATATGATACAGCTGCCAAGATACTGCCCAGTTTTTCTGTGCCCGGCCATCAACGTTTTCAGGATGAATTGCCTACTTCCATAGTGTGATGAGTGTCAAACAAGTTTTCCTTGTTTCCCAATGTTCCACTTTTGGCTGCTGAACCACATCTGCTGTTTTCTGTGGAGAAAAGATATGCCACGACCTATAGATAAATAAACCTACATGAAAGCAAAAGGTTGATCGATAGCCATGGACTCAGGTGCCATCAATCAGAGGATTGAGCTACCATCCCCAGCAAAGGGTGGAGAAATTGTTCAATGAAAGCTGTGAGTTCATGTACAAAAATGACTGCCACTCTTACAAGGAAATGTTATGCAAAAATCTATTCCTGGTAGAACCTTAAAACATTTGACCAGAATTCATAACTGGTCAAAGCTAGGAATATTTAGCAACAGGTGATTTCCAAGTTACTACTATGTAAAACACTTGGGAACAGCAAATAATCTCATATTGGTGAATTCTGGGTGTTTGCAAGTGTAAGAAATAAGTGCTCACTCAATAACCAATAACCATTTGGGTACAAACAGATGGTAAAATGGAAAGACGACAGCAAAATGCCAGAGACGTGAAAATTGGAACACTATACTGGATACTCTACCTACAATGTCTCAACTCACAAGAAAGATAAATTTTAGCAGTAAATAGGAGCCATTACTAAGTGTCAAGAATAAGACCTGAGTATCACTGGTATATCCACTGAACAAATACACCCCCAACAAAAAATGAAAATTTAAAAGTAATTAAAGAATACTGATATCGAGAGATAATACTGAGGATAAGGTGCATGCCTTGCAGAGTCCAATTTTGATTCAACACCTAGTACCACATATAGTACCCTGAATATTATCAGGATTAATTCCTGAGACAAAACCATGTATAAACTCTAAGTACTGCTAAGTATAGTCCAAAATATAAATAAAAAAATAGAGATACCATACAATCTAAATATTTCCTTTCTAGGAAACTAATTTCCAAATGCAAAAAGATTTTTTGAAAGGATATATGCTTCCACTTACTTTTACTTTTAGTACTTAAGACACTAGACAGGATATAGAAGCAACTCTGGTGCTCAACAACAGATATTAACAAAGAAGATATGACATATTACCCAATTAAATAATATACAACTATAAGAAAAGAGGAAAGAACATAGTACACTGCAACATGTATGGAATTGGCAGGTTTTATGCTTTGTGAAAGAAGTCAGAGAGAGAAATACAAATATCAATGATATCACTCATCTGTGAAAATCAGAGAGGCAAAAAAGAAAATAGGGGACAAAGAGTGCAGGTCAAATGCTTCCTTTGCACTCATCTGACCCCTGTTCAATCCCTGGCAACACATAAGCTTCCATGAACCACATTATTATTGGTCCCTAAAGAGCAACCAGGTGTAAGCCCTGAGCACAATATGGTGTCACCCAAACTTCCCCACAATATTTCCAAAAGGGAATAGACATATTTAACTGTGAAAAACCCTTGATCTTAGATAATAACATTGATAATTGCACAGTGCAATGATGGGAAGGAAAAATGAGATTGTTCAGATATGAAATAAAGAGAATGATAGAAGGTCATGAACACTTTACTGTTGGTGGTGAAAAGTAATTTTGTGCATTAGTTTATAAACTTTTAACATTATTACAACCATATTATCTAAATAATATCTAATTTTAAAAATTGTCAATATGACTATTAAAAATGTTTTCCATCCTTGATTTCAAAGAACTGCAAATACAAATTACAAGGAGACATCACCTTATGTCAGTGGGATTGGTCTTTATCATAAGTCAGAAATAATAAATGTTCATGAGAATATAGAAATAAAAATTGAGGAATGCTGGGAGAATGATATCCACTACTGTTTCTGAATAATAATATTAATCACTAAGAATATATTAGGGACATATGAATATATATATATTTGTTTCAGAATTATTCACAATATCCAATTGCCTAGTAACAGAATAGACAAGGGAATTGTCTATATATACACACAGTGGAATAATACTCAACTATTAAAATGATGAATCTTACTGTTTTTCTGAAATTTAAAGTTTCATGCTATGTGAAAAATGGGAGGGTGTCCTGATAAATTCAGCTAAAAGGCATATTGATGTAAAAGGCATATTGGGTGTACTGCATCATATGTGGAGTACAAAGGAAATAGAAACAAACCCTAAGACGTTTCAATAGTAATAATAGAAAGGGTGGTTAAGGGAAAGGGTGACCTTAGAATATTGGTGGGAGGATATTAAAACAAATGATGCAAAAGATACTGTGATACTGAAAGCATGAAATATTAATTAATACCCAAGAGTAAACCATGGTGCCCAATATAAATGACTTTTTCTTGAAGCTTTGAAAATTAAGCATATTTTTATTAAGCTCCTAGCTTATTGTCTAATATAACCAGAGCCCCAGGCTTCAAAATGAGGATTTGGTGAGATATGGGTCTGGAAGCAAATGTTAATTTGGAAAATAATCCACCCAATGAAAAGTTACAGAATGGGTACATAAAACCCAACACTCAAGTCAAGAATCACATAACAGCCTTCTGCTCCAAAGAAGAAAGCAGCTTAGTGGAGGAAGTCCAAAGACTGAGTGCCTGCCTTCCTCAGACCCCTGATTTTATTCACAAGAATCAGACCACACTCTAGAGTGGGAGAGGAATACCAAATAGGAAATAATCCCATAATTCCATCATCAGATCACACCGTAGGGTGGAGTATAAATATTACTAGTGTGGGACAAGTAATCCAACATGTAACATATAATTTTTTAATCAAAATTAGTTGACAACTGTCCTTGAAATATCTTAGAAAAAATATATCTCCTTTTTTATTTAGCATTGAATAGAATGTCCTACATAGAAAATGTTTATGACAGAAACTGGATAAGTAAATAAATGTTTATAACAGAGTTCAGAAAACTCTGTTTCCCAGGTGACAATATTTCTCAAAATAGCTGTTTGTTCTCTGCTTAGACATCTGTAGGGATAGATAAAACTCTTTGCTATTTTTCACTTTATTTATGCCTTAAATCTTCATTAAAAATTGTACATATTTTACTGTGAAAGCACAAAATTAAACATCAGGAAGAAAAGATTATTTTGGAATAAATTAGTTGATGATATGCTAGAAACAATAAATATTTTTGAATACACTAGAAAAAGTGGAGTATTTGGTTAAAATATTTTTATTTTCTGAGTGCCTTTAGTTTTAGCAGATGTCAACTACTAAGAAAGGAAATAATTTGTTCACTAATATTTATAAGGCTTAGGGACCCGGGAGATAGCATGGAGGTAAGGCGCTTGCCTTTCATGCAAAGGGTTATAGGTTCGAATCCCGGTGCCCCATATGGTTCCCAGTGCTTGCCAGGAGCAATTTCTGAGCATGGAGCCAGGAGTAACCCCTGAGCACTGTCGGGTGTGACCCAAAAACCACAAAAAAATATTTATAAGGCTTATCATAATTTTCAAACATCATCTTTTATTATAACAGTTGAGGGAATAAATAATCCATAAATTGCAATCTTGAAAAATTAACAACATTCTTATACAATATAACTGTTTTCTACTTGTATTAAAATATATAATGCTAAGACAACCTTAATAGTTAAAAAATATTTCCATATATTCAGTGATATTAATGTAATTATATACACTGTAAAAATATGTTATGTACACTAAACAAAAATCACTTCACCTCTTCCCGGATTTGGGGGCCATACCTTGTTCTGCTCAGGATTTACTCCTGGTTTTGTGTTTAAGGATCATTTATTTAAGTGCTCAGGTGATATATGTAATATGAAAAATGGAATTAAGGTCAGCTGCATTCAAGACAAGTACCTTAACCCCTATAATATTTTCCAGTGTAAGAAGCACTTTTATCGTTTTTTGTAAGAGGCAAACAAAGAAAATGTAGTTTTCATTTCAATGTATGTTTGCAAAACAAAATATTTAAAAATAGTAATTGGTTTTATATTTGCAAGTCAGACTTTAGTCTCTCTGAAATGGTACCATTATAGTAAGTCTTAATTTGAATTGTTACCCAATTTCAAAATCATAGTGACAAAACCTTCCATTTCTAAATTATTCATATTTGTAAATTATGCTGAGAACTGCATGTCTTTCTTTAAGACTATGAAAGCCTTAATTTCTTTGTTGGAATTTTTTTAGGGAGTTTATTCCCTGAAGAATTTAGGCTTACTTTGTTCTGTACTCAGGGAACTTCTCTGGGGTTCCTGAGATCAAACCTGATGTAGTGATTCAGGGCAAGTGCATTAGCTGCTATATCATTTCTCTTGCCTCCTCACTGTTGTTGGTGCTATTTCCTGGCAACAGTCTCATACCTTGACAAGTGGACATAGGGTATTAATGCTAAAGAGTGAAATCTTCCCTTACATGGAAAGTCTTCTTATCTAATGTACTGTTTTTGTACTAGCAGGTGATATCGGTGATTTAAGTATATTTTCTAGAAGAAAACCTTCACAACTTCTAGATAGCAATTGTTCAGTAGGAGAGGAGTCTAATGCAGTCATTTTTGAAAAAAAATCTGTATTGAAGCAAATGCTTTGTCCTGTCTGTCCCCTACTTTTTTCCTTAGTTGACCTTAGAATTATTTAATATGAATATCCTATATAATCTTTATATATCTTCAATAAAGAGATGAAAAGATGTCCTGTAAATGACTGATCTATGCAAAAGTACACAGATAGTTTTATGATCTATAAAACTCAAAAGTGCTTTGTATGCATCCTAATACATAAAAACATTTGTTTTTCTGTTTTGTTTTTTGAGATATTTTTTGGGATGCTATATCTGGGAGTGTCCAGGTTTCCTCTTGCCTCTTTACTCAGGTATCAGTTCTGGTAATATTCAAAGGATCATATAGGTTACCAGGATTGCACCCTTGTCAGCTGCATGGAAGGCAAATTAACTATCATTTTTGTCCCATGAATATATTTTCATCTTTATCATTACCTCAGGTGAAAAACACATTGCCTGATAATTAAATTGTAAGCTTAATAATAAATAATAATCAGACATTCATTTAACTTCTAACATCTCATAAGCTATTAATAAATCAAGCATTTTTCACAGGAGCACACAAGTAAGAGATTATTATCTATATTCACAGGTGAGAAAAATTACAATAAGTTACGTTGGGAAAAGCATTAAAGAAATCATCATATGGCACGGAATTATGCATTTATTGTAGTAAAGATTTGTACATAATTATATCATAACAATTGTGATAAATATTACTGAGGAAAGCTTAGAATAGGTAAAGGGAGAAAATTAAAATTTTATATTAGGGAAATCCTCTTCAAAGAATCCTTGGGGCAAGGACTCCAAAGAATGACCTAAGAGAAAACAGGTGTAACAAGATAAACATGAATGCAGAATATTTTTGTATTCAAGTACAATATGAGTTCATCAAGGAGATAATACAGTCAAGGACAATTGACAACTTCTAATAAGGTCTTGAGAGAAAGCAGAGGTTAAGATAAATGTCAATATAGTGCCTCCTATATTTTGATATGGCTCCACATAGTCTCTTGAATAGCACTGAGTATATCTCTGGGAAACTGGCAGGATAACTCAGGTTATTCTCAGCACTGCTATGTCCAAAGCAAAACTGCATCATCTGGCCTTAGCACTAAGTTGCCAGCTTGCTTGACTCCCTGGGAGTGACCCACAACCACCATGAGCACCAACTGTGTGGTCAAAAATTAATTTTTTCACTTTTTCTGGGAGTTTGGCCACATCTGGCAGTGCTCAGGGTTTATTCTTGGCTCTATGCTCAGGAAACACTCCTGCTGGGCTCAGAGGATCAAACCCATGTCAACCATATTCAAGACAAGTGCCCTAGCACTGTGCTATCCCTCAGGTCCCAGTGTGGTAAAAATTTTTAAAAAGCACAATGAACAGTGGAGAAAACAAATATTACTTAATACAACTGGACTTTATCATTGTCCTTGAAAAACTGAATGGACTTAGACTGATTATTAAAGTTCATTTAAACTCAAAAATTCACATATATAATTTCTTGAGACTCATCCCAACCCTCCTTTGAAGTAGAAGTCATTATCATTTCCATTTTCAATATGACTGCTGAGACATGAGGAAGGTCAGAAACTTTCTGTAAGACAGAAAATTACTGGGAGTGGAAGTAGAGGTGTGGGATGAGTCAAGAACTTAATCAATATACCTTTTATATATTAACACTTTCTAAAATTCTCATTTTTTAATTTCATTTAATAATATTTAAAAAGAATAGTCTTAGCATTTTTTTTGCTCACACACAAAACATTCTCACTATATAAACCTCATCTATAAAATTTCCTTTTGCTCAAGTCCTTCTAAATATTTCACTTTAAATAAAGGCAGCTAATTGTAATTAAACAAGTTTTCTCCAGTTCCACTTGAGGTTATTTCATATTATTCCTAACAGGTTAAAGATATCACACTACCAAGATTGTTAAAAAAAAAGTCAGCCTTTATTGTTTGAAAATGGTCCCCAGATCTACAAGTTGGCAAATTTGTAGTTCTTCTATTTTATCAAGAGCAAAAATGTTCTTTAATGCTTGTGAGTTTATGTTCATTTTAGTTGTACAGACATAATCATATGGACTTAATTGAATTTTTGCCCCCACTTTTTTCTTTTTTTTTCTTTTATTTTTTTATCTTCAAATAGAGCTACATAACTTTAACCATCTTGTTCTGCTTCACAAATTGAGGGAGAAATAATGTAGGGCACCAAGACCAAACAGTCATCTGAATATTGAGTAGAAATAAAAAATGATCAGACATAAACACCAAATTCAAAACCAACTGCAAGAGAAATGATACCCAATCTAAAACAGGCTAGACACAGAAGGGATCACTTATACTAGCAACCTGGGGGGAGCAAAGGAGGGCAATATGGGATGCAGGCTGGGAATAGGGGTGGAGGGAGGACAACATTGGTGGTGGGAATGCCCCTGATTCAATGCTACTATGTACCTGAAACACTACTGTGAGTGATTTGTAATCCATTTTGAACAAAATAAAATTATTAATAAAAAAAGAAAAGAAAAAGAAAAAGAAAAAAGAAAAGCAACTTTCCAGGTATTATGCAAAGGACAAAATATTTAATGCCTTTAAATACCATGAACATTTTCTCACAGAGTATATTTTAAAACAATATTGCTAATATATAAATGTTGTACTTGATAAATTGTGGCTTTTAGAAATTATTTTCCTTCTCTCTATATATAATAACTTACATAGGAGTTTTAAAATGTATACTAAAAATAAGTATCTGTGCATTACTTTGTCACATTAATTAATAAAATTGATTAGGAAAAATAGCTGCTATATAATTTGAAAAACATATAAATTATATATTTTAATTAAATAAATGTTTATATCCTACATTTTAAAATGTGACAATCTCACAGAGGAGACAAGAAATAGTGCATGCATTGAGCCACTAATTTTGATTTTGACTTTGACTAGAACTACAGAGGATCAACAAGCTCTACCAGGATCAAACAAGCACCAAGCACTAAGAGTCAGGAATATCTCCTGAAAACACTACCAGCTGTGTCTCCAACATTAATAAAACTAACAAATAAAGCATAATTTATCTTCTAAAATTATTACAAAAAGTAAAAAAATACATCATAAATATTTTAACAGAAAATCTTGGGGGCCGGGCGATGGCACTGGAGGTAAGGTGCCTGCCTTGTCTACGCTAACCTAGGGCGGACCTCGGTTCGATCCCCCGGTTCCCCATATGGTCCCCCGTGCCTGCCAGGAGCGACTTCTGAGCGAATAGTCAGAAGTAACCCCTGAGCGTCACCGGGTGTGGCCCAAAAACCAAAAAAAAAAAATCTTATTTTTCTTGCATAGGCAGTATGAAAAAAGAGACAGATTGTACTAATCAAAGAAAAAAGGTTTTATTTAATGTTATACCTGTTCAAAATTAATTTAAAAATATGTGTATTTGGATGTGTGTCCTGCCCATATGTCAGGAGAGAACAGAAGTGAGGTTGTCAAAAATCTATATTTTGGGTAGAATCTAAGAATAACAAGTGTAGAATAAATGAATCTCATGAGTGTTCAAAGTCACCAGGAAACCCCACTTCTTTTTATTTACAAGGCACCTATATCTTTGATATTCCTTTCATTTAGTATTCATTATTATTTAAACATTTTTTCTTTAGTTTTGATATACCAAACATCTTTTACTTAGTTTGTACAAGATTCAAATATGTTTACTCTATCTCCAATTATAACCAAATGGATTTCTAATTTTAGAATATATGTCAGCAGTTTCTAAAAATATTACTTAATTTTAAACTCCTGAGGGAGGTAGCCTAATCAGTTTACTTATCTTTCTTTAATGTAGAGCTTACATAGGTTACAAAGTCTTATTCTGGTTTTATTAGAAATGTGTTTCTAATTTCAAGGAATTCTGAATCTGAACATCATTAGTTATTATCTCCAACTTTTAACACTCTTTAAAGAAAATATTTCATAAATAAAAAGGGATCCATGAATCAGTTTCTGGAAATGTAATTTTTATAGTAAGAAATAAGAAATCAAATTGTCTTCATAAAGAACTTCACTGTTCTCATTGTTCTTACTGTCTCCTTAAAATTAAGAATTTTTTTTTTTGGTTTTTTGGGTCACACCCGGCAGTGCTCAGGGGTTACTCTTGGCTCCATGCTCAGAAATTGCTCCTGGCAGGCACGGGGGACCATATGGGGCACCGGAATTCGAACTGATGACCTTTTGCATAAAGGGCAAATGCGTTACCTCCATGCTATCTCTCCAGGCCCCTAAAATTAAGAATTTTTTAAAGCAAACTTTTGACTTGTAACACAGTTTTCTCATTTCATTGTAAAATTTTGGTATCAGTTGTTAAGGCATCTATAGAGTGAATTACCAACAAATTACCATAAAACAAGTGAACACAAATATGACTAAATTTGTTGTGCTGTTCTATTATATTGTTATCAATACCTAGGTAATTGTTTTGTGAATCCCATTCTACACTAATAGAACTATACATACTAATGTTATGGCATAAAAACATAGCCATAAGGACTTCAGTAAATTAATCAATAAAATTTTATTGAATACTTATAATATATTTTGAAATGTGCAAGCAGCTAGAGGGAGCAAAAGAAAAACCCAGTCTCTCAGTTTCATTAGATTGACAGAGAATCCATACATGAAATTACTCCTGAAAAAAATTTAAGAAAATGTTATTTTATAGAAAGAATGCACAAATTTAGAGTGTGAATATTTTGAAAACTCAACTTCTTTATTCATTGCAGCACTATTTACTTAATTTTAAACTCCTGAGGGAGGTAGCCTAATCAGTTTACTTATCTTTCTTTAATGTAGAGCTTACATAGGTTACAAAGTCTTATTCTGGTTTTATTAGAAATGTGTTTCTAATTTCAAGGAATTCTGAACTGAATAACATTAGTTATTATCTCCAACTTTCAACACTCTTTAAAGAAAATATTTCATAAATAAAAAGGGATCCATGAATGTTTCCAGAGAAAGACTCTGGAAACAACCAAGAAGCCCTTCAACAGATGAATGGCTAAAGAAACTATGATACATATACACAATGGAATATTATGCAGCTATCAGGAGAGATGAAGTCATAAAATTTTCCCATACATGGATGTACATGGAATCTATTATGCTGAGTGAAATAGGTCAGAGGGAGAATGAAAGACTCAGAATAATTTCACTCATCTATGAGTTTTAAGAAAAATGAAAGACATTCTTGCAAAAATTTTCAGAGACAAAAGAGAGGAGAGCTGGAAGCTCCAGCTCACTTCATGAAGCTCACCACAAAGAGTGATGAGTGTAGTTATAGAAATGAATACACTGAGAAGAACTATGTGAATGAATGAGGGAAGTAGCAAGCCTGTCTAGAGTAAGACGGGGATGGGGTGTGGAGAAGAGAGATTTGGGGCATTGGGTATGGGAATGTTGCACTGGTGAAGGGGGCGTGTTCTTTACTTGACTGAAACCCAACCATAATCATGTTTGTAATCAAAGTGTTTAAATAAAGATATTTAAAAAAACTCAACTTGTTTTGATTAAGACCCATAGATAAAGAAGAAGCTTAATATTGTATTGGCAAATACAAAAGGTATAGATAGATCATTATACACACTCCTAAAGTGAATGGCCTTTAAAGGAGTGAAATAGTGAAGTTACTAGAAGGAACACACACACTAAGCAAATGCATTGGTCTTTTGGAAATGCTCAGGTGGATCCATAGAGTTGAGGAAAGAGAAGATACAAAGAGGCATAGTTTTTAGCAATGGCTGAAATGATAAAAAAAAAGGCTGTGTTTGCATGTAGAACATATAGAGAGAACCAACATAGAAAAACACTATAAAAGAGGTAAGGTTCCTACCAAACTGGAAAATCATGAAAAAATTTAGCCTGAATCAATTAAGACTATTATAGGTATTATGCACATACTTTTAGATGTGAGTGGTTTTTTTTTGTTATTGTTGGTTTGGTGCCACACACAACAGTGCTCATGGTTACTCCTGGCTTTGCATTCAGAAATCGCTTCTGGCAGGCTCTGGATACCAGATGGATGCTGGGATCTAACCGCTGGGGTTCAGCCACGAACATCCTGCCTGCTGTGCTATTGCTCCACCTTGATTTTAAACCCTTTATATTCATGCATGTATGCATGTATAGTGGTGATTACAATGATTCATACATACATGTATGAATATATAGAATGGATACAGATATGAATACATACATGGATGCATAGAGAGAATACAAGGGAAAGAAATAAAGCTCCTCACAGAACTATCTATCATCTTGCCTTACCACAGGAGCCAAGCAGAAATCCACCCTTAACCTTGACTATTATACTGATCTGTTTGATTCCAAAATCACTTCTAACATTAACCACCCCATTAAACATTAGTAAAAACACACAATTTTTATGTTTAAAATTGAAAGAAATATGCATTGTCTGCCTTAACCCCTATCTCCTTATTCTGAAACTAACATAGACAGACATAAGGATTATATTCTTTTTCAAGACAATTGTAAAATGTGATTGTTAGAATATAGCATATTTGTTTTTTAGATGTCAATATATTGTTCATGGTTATTTACAATAATGGTAAAAAGAAAAATATACATCAGATAATAGAAGTCCCAAATTCCATGGTCTTAATTTTTTCTTTCTTTCTTTTTTTTTTATTTTGCATTATCCCCTCCAAGGATAGCATTATTTAGCAATCATTGCAATGATATCCTTTTAAAAAAGTATTGAATTATAAGTAAAGGAATTAAAGGAATTATAGCAGTGATAACTTTTTTTGGGGGGTCACACCCAGCAGTTCTTAGGGGCTACTCCTGGCTACACACTCAGAAATCACTCCTGACAGGCACAGGGGACCACATGGGATGCTGGGATTTGAAACAATGACCTTCTGCATGAAAGGCTATCTCTCTGGCCTTGCAATGATAACTTCTTTTTTTTTCTTAATAATATTTTTTATTTTGAGCAAGGTTGGTTACATATCTTTCACAGTGATATTTTAAGTATATATTAATATTGATTCAGGGGAATTCCCACCACCAAAGTTGTCCTCCCATCAACACTAATTTTTGCATGTAAAGAAAGCTCTTGTTGACAATAATATTTAAGGTACATGTTAACTTACTATCCGGGGGATTCCCTTCACCGAATTGTTCTCCCTACACCTCCGTTCCCATTCTACCTCCCATGTCTACCTCCCTCAGCCCCAGGCCTGCAAGAGTACGTGGTCTCCTCTATGCCTCTCATGCACTCTCATCCACTGCTGGTGGGAATGCCCCCTAGTTCCACATGTCTTCATTGACCTCTTTCTCATGGATGATAAAACAATATGCAAATCCCTGTCTGAGCAGCTCTACCTTTGCTTCCAGAGGGATGAACAATCGGACTCAACATCCTGTAGAGGAGAACTCATAATCACTAAATCAACCTTAGGTTTGTCCAAATTTCGAGCAGCCACATCTGTTGTCAAAACTTTTAAGCTACATTCTTTGAAGCTTTCCAGTGTACTTTCTTGTTGACTGTGTGATAGAGTCATGTAAAAACTGAATGTTGTGTTTTTTTTTTTGTAGATTCATTTTCATTTCAGTTACATTATTTTTGATCTCACAGAAAATAATAGCCCACCCTTCACATCCACTGTAGACATGAAGAACATCTCCCATTACTGCTGATCTCTGAGATCATTGGCACTGAATGGCTAAATGTTCCAGAGAAGTTGTGGCCTTTTGACTCACATTTCCAAATAGGTCTACCTGTTCATATCTGAATTTCATAATTTTTTTTAATTTTTGTAACTTTGTATATCCACTGTGGGCAAGTTGCAGAAAAAATTGAAGTCTAAAGACTGTCTTCAGAATATGTTTTGTAAGATTCATGAATAATATCTTCACTTGTCAGTTCAACATAAAACTAGCATTTGATCTACTTCATCAAGTTATACATAGCAAAGTTTAGAAAAATCTAATTGGACACTGAAGATGGCATTTTATACTACCAGGTGTTCCAATTAAGATGTCAATATTATTTTGAATATGGTTGATTTGGCCTTGATATGATGTTCCACCATAAAAACCTGCCATACTGAGTTTTCTACTTATATCTGTGAAGTCTTTGATAATTTGCTTCATCATTTCCCTCACAGGAGCCAAAACAAGTGCCTTTATTGAGTGACTAAAAATCAAAAATTATTTTTGATTTCTCTTTTCAATCAGGGGTATAGAAAAGAAAATGTCTTACCTATTGGTATATAAGCTTGAGCAATGAAATATTTTCATTAGGATACAGGACCTATTGTCTTAACTTGAATAGAAAAAAATATACGTTTACCCCTTGACCTTTCAGAAGCTTTATGGTAATTTAGAAATAGAAAAATTGGAGAGAGTACCTTCTTTCTGTTCATAGGTCAAGGTCTCCCTAATTTATCTCTTTTTTTTTTCTTTTTTTTTTTTTTTTTGGTTTTTGGGTCACACCCGGTGATGCTCAGGGGTTACTCCTGGCTATTCGCTTAGAAGTCGCTCCTGGCAGGCACAGGGAACCATATGGGGAACCGGGGGATCAAACCGTGGTCCGTCCTAGGTTAGCGCAGACACCTTACCTCCAGCGCCACCGCCCGGCCCCGAGTTTTAGAAATTTTATCTGAAATTTAACTTCCTTTTATTTGAGCCTTTGGGGGCTTGAATGCATCCAAGTCATCTGCAACACCATTTTCTCTGATTTCTGATTTCTCAGATGAGGCCTGGTATCTTGACTTCTTGAAATAATTCTTTTTCTTCTTCTGGTTTCTTTTATCTTTCAAAGGTACTTCTAGTTACAAAATATTCCCCACAGGATTTCCCACGCATCATTCGCCAAAGGCTCTCCTTTGGTACAGTGGCCATAGCCACCTACTAGCAGTTACAGTGTGAACAAAAATGTGGTGGGTGGTGTCATGCACTACTTCCTAGCATATCTTTTTTAAGCACGAATTTCTTTTGCCAAGAAGAACTTTTAAACTATTTTACTTTAAACTGCTTAACTTCAGCCAATTTTTAACTATTTAACTATTTTAAATTACATTTAAATATTACATTTAAATATTTTAAACTATTTAACTTTAAAATAGTTTTAAATTAAAATAGTTTATGTTAGGGATTGTTTTCTTTGTCAAGGGAGTCAAACATAAAAGATGCCTCTGAGGTAATTGTTTTCATTTATTTCAATGTTAAAACCTTTTATTTTGCTTCTAGAGTTTTATTCATTTATTTTAAGTTACAACTTTTATGATATATTATTATGGCATACTAGAAGACTCATAGGTATGTCAAGTATGCAATACTATTTCCTCTACCAGATGGGGTCTAAAATCTTACTTTGAGTACTCTTCTGAAATTATTTTAAAAGATTAATTTGTATTTTTATTTGAACATGGTGGTTCCAAGATTGCTCATAATACAGTCCTTTTAACATGACAAGTATTTACTATATGCCTTTTAAATCATTTATAGTCAAAAACATTATGCTATAATTTTATGTCATTTTACAGATAAGGAAAGTCATTTTTAGCATATAAGCAAAAGTACTTAGAGCAGGGGTCTCAAACTCCCGGCCCGCGGGTCATTTGTGGCCCTCCGTACAACGTTTGTGGCCCGCAGCCGGCCTTCAAATATCACAGTATAAGCGATTATTCACTTACCGAATAATCGTAATAAAAATCGCATTAATAAGAAAAAATCGCATTAAACATTGGCATACCCCAAGCAGTTTTGTTCGGGGTATGCCAATGTTTAATGCGATTATTTGCGATATTTTATTACGAATATTCGGTAAGCAAATAATTGCTAATACTTTGCGCCTTGTGCAGAAGTCATTTCTGCTGCTCCTGCCCGCTGTCCCTTCTGTTTTGTGAAATCTTTTATGCGGCCCTGCCTCACCCCGACTTTGCCTCCTGCGGCCCCCAAGTAAATTGAGTTTGAGACCCCTTAGACCTAATATCTGTCTTTATAATGTATTAATCTTTTCTTCTAATCCAGTACTGGTTACTGGATTAGAATAAAAATCTTAACTATTTAAGATTAATCACTAATGTGAAAATACAGCAGCTATATACAACATAAATAGGCATTTGATAACTTACTGAATCCAACTTTGAGACAGAAAATAACCACTTCATATAGAAAAAGTAAACACAGAATTATATAGGTTTAGTCATTAATTAACATGTTCTGTTGGCAAATAGTACAGATTCAAACTCTGCAAAAAATAAAAGAGATTGGTGCCTAAAAAAGAAATGAGATTCCATGTGTCTAAAAGCACTTTAGAAATGAGGATAATTTTAGAAAATAGATCAATAAAAATAATTTTCAAGGACTATCCTTACAACTCTCCATTTTGGTACACTAGGTTTTTTTGTTTTTGTTTTTGTTTTTTTTGGGGGGGGGCCACACCCGGTGACGCTCAGGGGTTACTCCTGGCTATTTGTTCAGAAGTCGCTCCTGGCAGGCACAGGGGATCATATGGGGAACCAAGTCGCTTCTGGCAGGCACGGGGGACCATATGGGGAACCGGGGGAACCGCGGTCCGTCCTAGGTTAGCGCAGGCACCTTGCCTCCAGCGCCACCGCCGGGCCCCTGGTACACTAGCTTTATTTATTTTCTATTTTGTAGAACAGGTTGCTTTTTAGCCATTTTTAACAAGAAAATTCAATTTTAATACTCAATGCAGAATTACTGTCAAATTGTTTTAAGTCTCACTTCTCACTAAACAAATTAAGACTTCTAGAACATTCTGTTTTGTTTAACATAGTTAATATACTCTACCTGGAATAGAAATGGAGACATCTCTGAATCACATGGACCATGAAAAAGTATAGAGTATATATTTGGATATATAAATGGGAAGACAAACTGGCATTGGAGATGTACTTTTCAAATTAAATAAAATGAAGTTTCTATTATAGAATTTTTCTGATTTATTTCTTTAGAATTATATTTACTTTCTTTATCATGATTTATAAAGAGTTCAACAAACCTTGCAAAGTTAAACTTGTTTTCTACAACAGCATTAATATTTGGCTTCAATAAAATGTATTAGTTGGTTGTGTTGTCCTTCACAAGTAAATTGAACAACTTAATTTACTAATTGCACAATTTTTCCATGTGTGAAATAGTCTAGAGTTTTAATTCCCCCAACATAAAATGTAATCATTATCATTTTATTGTTTCCATCTATCACGTTCTTTTAATGCCTTTTTCTTAATACACACAATTTCAAACTTAAATAATCTAGAGATCGAGAAAAGATTTAATTTATTCTGAGAAAGCCTATTGTTTTTGACTATAAGTTCTCTTTGTAAAACTGGAAAATTGAAAATATAAGTTAAATGCATGAGATATGCACAATATCTAAGTATTCTGATATTTACTAACTAGTCTGAATATCTCTACATAACCAACTCTTGTCTATTTTGTATTCAAATGTCTTATTTACAGTTACAGTTATAGCAATGTTTTGCAACTCAATAGTTTTTGAAGAATGTATGTAAACAAAGAGCCAAATATTTTGGAACCTCTTCAGATGATTAATAAATTATTAATTAATAATTATTTTAATTAATAAATAATCTCAAAGGAAAACAGTAATCTTAGTAAAATGTAAAATTGATTTAATTTCAATAAAATATTATGCACACAATTCTGGCTATATATAAAACTTTTTGACATAAGTTTTCTACAGCTACTATAATAAAATATAATAGCTCAATTGATTTAAAAATACAGAATATTATTTCTCATAGGTTTTGGTGTTCCAGGTCAAGTTATTTGCAGGTTTTATACCCTTGGAGTGTGTGTTTTCTTGTTTGTAGAAGATGTTTGCTAACCTTCTCATTGTGTCCTAATATAGCATTTTCACTGTGTACTCATGTCCCTCATGTATCTTCTTCCTCTTATTCATACACCAATTATTTTGCTGTGATTTCTGTTTGGGGGGTACCCAACATGGTAAGGAGCCATTCTGCTACTCAGAATGTTATTCAGAAGTGCTCAGAGGTCATTTCCAGAAGTACGTATGGTGCCATATGTTGCCAGTGATTAAAACTGAGACTCCTACATGCAAAGCATAAAAGTTGGTCTTTTGAGAACCCACTGTGTCCTGGAAAGTGGTCAGATTATACTAGAGTTCCTTATATCATTTAACCTTCAATGATTTTGAAATGTGCATTTAAAAATATATTTCATTAATTTTGGAGGGAGGGGGATTATGCCAGGCAAGGTGGTGCTCAGTTTTTACTACTGTATTTTTTCTTGGGATCACTCTTGGTGGGCTTGGAGGACAGTTATATGAGGACTGGGAATCTAAGTTGACTCCTTACAAAGCAATAACTTTAGTGATCATACTAACACATGAGTTCTATGTCCAAATGTATTCACATGATAGACCATGAATGCTGTCAAGGGAAGGAGAAAAAAAACAATTCAGTACATAATATATTTACTTCAATTTTCCAAAATTAATTTCCATACTCTCATAATCTTAAAGAAAGATTTTGTGGTGACCAAATGACTTGACCATTGCTGGAGCTTAAATATTTCATTTCACATATAGGAACATGAAAGTCCAAAGGAGCAAAATATCCTATCCCAAATCAGACAACAACATTATATCTAGCTAATCTATGTGAGACTCTGAGTCTGCTTGTTACCAGTAAAAGAGGTTTTCTGGATCTATTTCTAACAATGATAGATAGCCAATTTTTATATTAAAGGTCAATACATGTATGTGGTGAAGTACCATATAATTCCACCTAATATAAAACCATATTGGTTATAATAGGACCTAAAGAAAAATGTCATTAGCGCGTTAGAGAAGGTTGAATGATAAATTTTTAAGTGAGAAAATTGTTTACTTGGCAATGTGATCCTTTCTATTGGCAGGAGGTTGACCTTTCAAGTGGTGCAGATAGGCCCTGGGAGCTTCTTCTAGTGATATTCAGACAATCTGGTCCTAAGTTCAATGCTAAAGCTTTAGGATATAGTGAACCATGGGTCCTAAGTGGCTGTTGGCATCTTCAGGGCTATATCAGATGATTCTCCAGAGGCAATGTGGTGCCAGGGATTTAATCTAAGGTCCCTATACTAAATTCTTAGTCCCAGAGAGAAGATTCTCAACCACGATAATAGAATATCATTAAACTCCTTCCTATAAAAAAGCTTGAAGCCATAAGAAATATATATAGAGAAATAATGACTAGTTAAGCAAAGGAGTAGGGGATACAATTCTCTCCATTTATATTTCTTGACGAATCTGCAAGTCACTTCCAGGCCAACAAGAAGCTGATAGAGACCTAAGGATGTAGGGTTAAATGGAAATATTTTTGGCTTCAATGTATCTTCCATGAATAGTAGGAATTTAAATATATATATAACATTTTCTGTATATTCAGAAATAACTTATGTGAATTTAATAGAAATACTGATGTGCTATAGTTATAAAGATAGGATCAAAGAAAGTCAAATTTTACAATCATATTATTATGATATTATTGGTAACCATACTGGCAATGGGAATCTGGGAAACCAGTAATATTTCCACTTTCTCGACCACCTACTGTCTACACAAAATTTTTAAAATTGATTATATTCTTCAGATATTAATGAAATTCCTTATGGAATAAAAATCATTGAAATGTATAGTTTTATTGGTACTGTGCTGAGAAAAATATGATAAGCACTGACACTTTATTAATGTTCACAAAAGGTGATAATAAATACTTGCTAAATGGCTGTTTCTTTTTTAGAATTAAATCACTACCTTTAGGTGGCCTCATTTTCTTCTCTATGACAATGATTCATAAGGGAAATTAAAGATGTTAAATAAGGTCGCTTATGTTACCTAGTTCCTATGATAATGAGTTGCTACCTTGAAGTTAACACATATATAAAAGGCTCGGTTCTCCCAGTATAACAAGTTACAATTTCTTATTGTTATTAAGTGGCATACTTGAAAATTGAGAAATAAAATTTAATTTCCAAAATATCTGATATATTTAAATTTGATAAATCTGTGTCAACAGAAGGGCTTCATATGTCTTTTTCAGTTTCTTCTCTGCTAGAAAGAATCAAGCTAATGTCATCAGCTCCTTCTCTTCAAACTCTACCTCTATTTCTATTTTCTATAAGAAATAACAATAAACTGATAAAAGGCAAGCAAACTTTTGCCTAAAATAATACTCTTACTTATTTTATTATGGTTTACTAGTATATCAAACTACCCCATACTCCTCTATGCTATGGATACTGCTTACTTTTGAGCTCAGCATTGTGCTTAAAATTGATGTGAAAAAAAAAAGGGGGGGTGTCGAGAGAGAGAAAGAAGAAAATGTCTTTCTTGGAGACAGGCATGAGAGTGCAGAGTGGAGTGAAGAAGAAAACTGAGAATATTGGCATAAAAAATGTGCACTGGTGAAGGGTCATGTACATTGTATGAATGGAAATAAATCATAGACAACTTTGTAACCATATTTCTTTTTATAAATAATGCTAGAAGGTAAATGTAGGATTATTTTACACATGGTAACATTTTTTATTTTTCTTGCTTAAGATCAAGGAGAGAAGTTATTTGATTTAGCTTATTTATAAAACAAAATGCCCCTCTAACTGCCACCATAATTCTTGATTATTAATACATATAAATACATAATACATTTGATTTGGGAAATAAGTTTGTGATACAAAGATTCTATTCTTAAATACACAACAGTCACTGCCATGAAACCAATGCTATGGTAAGCTAAAATACATAGAAAATAACTAAAACTGTAGTATTGGACCTCATATCTGACCACTTTTATCAAGGGAGATGGAGTAGTGATGGTCTAGAAGATAATTGAATTGTTCTGTAACCATTTTAATTAACTATTTTAATCTATAATGCTTTAATTCTAATCACTCTTGGAAAAAACAAATCAAGAGAATAGAATTTAGAAAGGCAAATGTTGAAATTTTACATAAAGTTAAACCTACATTTGCGTATACTTGTTCTAACCAACAGTGAAAAGCCAATAACTACAAAATGAACTGGCCTCATGTATTTTTTTCTAAAACAAATTCTAAATTACCCTTAAAATATTTATTAAATTAATTTGAGCTGAAATTATGTCAACCTGTCTATACCTTCAAGATATAGCAGGTCCACTGCAAAGACAGTTTGGTTTTGAAATTTTTGAGAAGAATTCATATGAGACTTAGAAAACTAGGTCAGATTGCCTGAAATAGCAAAGGAAAAAAACTGTCAACTTTTCGGTGATCCAATAAGTGGAATATAATGCATTAGTTAACTGATATGAAACATTTCTGATATTAACTGATATAAACATTAACTGATATGAAACATTTGTTGTGTAAGGAAAATTTTCTTTTTTTTTTTTTCGGCCACACCCTGTGACACTCAGGCAATGTGCTCAGAAATTACTCCTGGCTTGGGGACCATATGGAACTCTGGGGGATCTAACTACAGCCCATACTGGGTAAGCAGCATACAAAGCAAATGCCCTACCACTGTGCCACCGCACCAACCCCAATAAGGAAACATCTCTATTCTTTAAGATTGAATATTTGGAAATGGTCTATATAAACTATCAAAATCAAATTTGGTCTCATTCTACTAGAATAATTATGGGAGGAATGTATGCTCAGATGACAATCTAACAATGATAATTTAGATGGACTCAAACAATAGATATAAAATGCCTGAAGTCAAATATAATGAATGCCACTTTGGACATGCCAATACTGTCTATTTACACAGAAAAAAAAATTAGGGTTTTTACCTCCAAGATTTACCACCATTAAAATTTTTCTTTCATCACAATAAAAGTTAAGGAATAATTACCACTATCCAGAAACAGAAGATTTAAGGATTCTAATCTTGCCACTCTTAAGACAATGACATTTTAAAGTATAAAGATGGTATTTAAATATTGCACTTTTGTTCATAGCCTTTCCTTCATTTTTACTGAAAAGGTAAACATTTATCTTTTTATAAATTGGAAACTAAATTGGAAAAATCAAATTACTGGCTATTTAAAAACATGTCTTTTTTTAAAAATACCTTTGATTAAATACATTGATTACAAATATGATTGTAGTTGGGTTTCAGTCATGTAAAGAACACCCCCCTTCACCAGTGCAACATTCCCATCACCAATGTCCCAAATCTCTCTCCTCCCCAGCCCCCGCCTGTATTTGAGACAGGCTTTCTACTAAAATTAAAAGAAATTAAAAAAAGTATATATCTGAATCTCCAGCCCTCTCAAATGATACTTGACACAACAAAAATCACTCTATAGATTTTATTAAGTTAAAGATACTATGATGGAAAAATTACCATAAATTGTCAGAAATAATGGAGAGAAGTTTAGAATTATAATGAATGAGTGTGATGGAACACTCAAGTTCCAAGACCAGAACAATTGAGTGATACAGGTCTGTTTCAGTCATGTAAAGAACACCCCCCCCCTTTCACTAGTGCAACATTCCCATCACCAATGTCCCAAACCTCCCTCCTCCCCACCCCAACCTCCCCTGTACTCGGAGGTTTTCTACTTCCCTCACTCATTCACATTGTTATGATAGTTCTCAGTGTAGTTATTTCTCTAACTGCACTCGTCACTTGTTGTGGCGAGCTTCATGTAGTGAGCTGAAACTTCCAGTCCTCCTCTCTTTTGTCTCTGAAAATTATTGCAAGAATGTCTTTTAACAGTTTTCGGAAACTCCAACACACCAGACTTCTGCTCCTAAGAAGCAGATAGTTCAGTGGAGGAAAGACAAGAGAGTGCTTTCCTGAAACCAGGGACTTTTATTAGGAAGAACTAGACCACTCCCTGGGGTGGATAACATGGAGGAAAATTAGGAAAGAGCAGATTATATCCTGAGTGGAGAATAGGAAGGGTCCTGGTTAATCCAACAAATAAGAATTTTTCAAGCTAAGGAACAGAAAGATATACATTAACCAGGAGTTGACAAAATAGGAAAATGAATTCTCCTTCAGAACAAGATAGCTCTGTTGGCTTTAGGTCAGTGTCTTAAATTTCTAATCTGGAAATGGTTATCAAAAGCAAGCATCAGGATATTTTATAATCTTTTGATTTGACTTGGCGATTATAATTTAGCTAAAAAACACAAAGGTATCTACTTATTTTTAATACCTAGTTACCACAGTTAGAACATGGTAAGATCCTTCTGTAGCTAGCATCAGAATCAAGCCAAATACTTAAGCGTAAGAGGTGCCCTCACCTTTGTATTTTAAAATAGGTGAAGTACAGAAACAAGAGAAATAAAAGAAGTCCAGAAAACAACAGAATAAGGAATAAAACATCATGCATTAAAGAATAGACACTCAAAAAGAACAAAGGAATTTTAAGTGTCAGACAAATACTTTTATTCTTTCCTGACATTGTTGCCAGAGAGTTTCAGAAATGTACATTTTTCAAGCACTGGTAAGATTAGGAGTGGTGTAAGAACTGGCACTGAGAAGGTTAAAGTTTACTATAACTCCTTTCTTTGGAGCATAAATATTGCTATGCTAAGTCTAAGAAAGGCTATTAGGAGCTTCTGAATTTGTAATATTTATGGTGAAATCTTCATTTAAATAATTGAAAATTAATGATAAATTGACATTCCACTTTGAAAAGTTTCTTGACAATTCTTAAACTTTGCGCTTTGACTGTGCCATTAATTACACTTCATAATATAAAATCATTTTAATCTTTTGATAATTGCAAAATGAAGTAGCATAAAATGTTTTAAAAGAATAAGAAAAGGCTGTCTGCAATTTTATTAAATAATATTATAACCTGTAGTGATCTTTGGAATCTTTAGATAAATAAAATTATTTCAGAAATTCTATCATCAGCACTCATGCCTATTTTTATAGCTTGCTAAAATCTGTGACATTCCAAATTACTTGACAACTTATATGGACATGAGCCACTTCCTAAGCAAATGCAAAGTGGCTGGAATTAGAATTTAGTTTTAGTAAAACAAGTAAATATAGTTTCTTCAAAAGTATCACACTCATGGAAAATTCCTGAAACACTTAGAATTCAGGGGACATCATCACTATGTTCGATACTAATGGCATGGAAATAATTAATTTCTCATTAAGTAGATGTGACTTAGATCAGAAAGAACATGTTTATATTCTAGTTCAAATGCAGATTTCATTTAAAAAACTGCAATCAAAACCATATGTGACATATCTGGGACAAATCCACAGAAACAATGATTTTATGATGTATCATTGTCTTCCAGGCATAGTCAATGAATGCAATATAAATGCATGTATATATTATTTATTATTTTAAGGTTATATATGTATTCTTTTAAGCATTAAGCTATGCAGAATTGATCTCTTTTTGGTTAATATTAATTGGCATGATATATAAACACAAATGCTATTATATTGGGAAATATCAAGATAATAAATCATTTAACTATGAATTCTGTATATCTCAAATGTCATTTCCCTAATCTTTGAGCATTGTCATTCTTCTTTCAAGTCCTTGTCTCCAAGTCTTACAATCTTTAGTTTTCACTTTCACTTTCTCTTACTTTCAATCTATTCTCATCTTCTTTCTTTCTTCTTTATAATCTTTTAGTCTTTTCATCTTTGAAATGAGATTGGAAAGCAGTGGCAGCCAGAGGAAAATACATGGTTCATTTTCTTCTAAATATACTCAAATTTCTATTCAAAATAATAGCTTTCCTCTATAATTGTTTTAGAAGCAGTAAGCTGACTCACAAACCACAGCTAATAACAAAAGCAACTCAATTTAGTCCTTTCTAGTAACTGCCTAAGGCACTGGCTAATGGTGAGAAAAAGCCACAAAGATTGCTCCAAAGGGGGAAAAACAGCTACAATTAAATAGCTTTTGTTAAACCAATGTTTTAAAAGGCATATTCCAATTATAATTGGGTCAAAGTTGGCAGGAGCTTATAGAAGAAGAAATAAGGAAGGTTATTTCTCATTCCTTACCTCACACCCTGCGTAGAAAGGAGTACTGATTCGCACCAGTCAAAGCCAGAAAGAATGGGTTATAGTCACTGGAGAGAGATTTAAATGAGTTCAACTGTGGTAATTGTTGCTTAAAACTTCATTAACTCTACCTAGAATACTCAAGAAACTGATATCACCAAGAATATCAAAGCAAAATAGGACAGAACAAAACAGACTGGGAGGAGGATTCCTGAGATGTTTGGGTCTATTACAAATTTTGTAATATGTAAATATGTAGAGAATATTACTTTAAAACTATGCCACAAATTTTCTGAGTCTCATCTTAGAAGACTGTTCTTAATTCACTTCTCCTTGAATATTGGCTGGACTGAGTGATTTGCTTTAGCAATTAAAATATGACAGAATGGGATATCACTGCTTGTATTAGGTTATAAAAAAAAGCCTATCATTTCAGTCTTGGGGTTTCTTTTTCTCTCTGGACCATCAAAATTTGGAGAAAGCAAGATGCCACAGGATGTAAGCAAGATGATAAAAGAGACCCACAGGGATGGAGTCAACTAAAGCCTCCACTCCACTGCTACTTGGAAACCAATTCTCCAGCTCTTCAAATAATAGAGCTTAAGATGGAGAATTTATCAGTAAGAAACCTTGCTAAGAAACCTTTAGTGAAAACTATCCAGCTAATCCTTGGCAGTACCTGGCCTGGAGAAATTTTGATAAAAAAATCAAAATGATAATGTGTTTGAGTTGTTAAATCTTAGACTATTCACATGTAGGCAACAATGAGTAATTAATACAATTGGCAGTATAGCATTTAAGTGAATAGCCAAATTAATAAAATGAAAATGAGAAGGCATAGTGAATGTATATGTGTACTTTTTTGTCTGATTTATTTCTAAGTGTTAGGACTGGGACCACTCCTAACAGTAACTAATCTTTCCCTTTTTCTCTTAAGCCACTATTTCAGTGTGTGCCAGCATTTAAAAAACATCTAGTGTCTGATGTTTCATTTCCAGAGAACTCACTCTTTCACATAATGCCCTGTCTGTCATCACTTAGCTATACTGGCATATAGATACTATGGCAACAGGATGTCTTTCCTTTAAACTGAAAATACTTAATAGCACTGTACTGTTTTAGCTTCCAACTACTGAAAACTGAATATAGATATGTGGCTGTTCTTCAAGTTCTTCATTTCCCCTTGCCAATTCTCCTCCTCTGGCTTCCAGATATCAATTTGATTGAGAAAGGTTTATCAGGTTTTTGGTCAATGTGAAGATACTGCTTATCAAAATATCTTCTGCTTCAGAGAAAGTAACAAAGAGGTCACCCAGGTTGATTTTCTGTGTTCTGTATCTATCACTTAACTCAGCCTTCTCAAAGCTAATTTTAATGATACAGAGAAATATAGGGACTCAAAGGCATGCTCATGTACCAGGAATATTTCCATTAAATGAATTTTTATTCAAGAGCATTTCATTCTAATCCTGCAATAGTTACACATGAAGTATTTGATATTTTGCAAGCCATTTTCTTTCCCCATGCCTTGTTTTTATTTTTTTTTTTGTTTTTCATCTGGAAGGGACAAGAATATAGAGGCCAGAAGATAGCACATTACGGTGTTTGTCTTGCATGCAGCCAATCCGGGAAAGACCAGGGTTTAATCCCCAGCATCCATATGGTCCTTCAAGCTTGCTAGGATTTATTTCTGAGCTCAGAGCCAGGATAATTCCTGAACAATGTTGGGTGTGGCCTAAAACCCTGAAAAAAAGAATATATGGAGTGAAATATGTGTCATGTTTATTAATTAGTTTTATAAATTAATGTTTATTAATTAATGTTCTCTGATGCTGATGCATGACAAGACCGACATATATGCTACAGGCAAACTACCTGTGGACCACATGTATAGCATGGCCCATGAATGATGTTATGAATATCCAAATGTCCTTTAGTAGACAAATTTCCATACTTGATCTAGAAAATGAAAAGAATCAGTGAATCTTTATAAGTTGTTGTAAAGTTTAAATGACATAAATGAGGTGAAAAAATAATAGAAACATTCAAATCATTCTCTTCTCTACTATAATCTGAAGCTTTTAGCAGAAAGTTAATTTGAGGGCCTTTATCGATTGATTATGTGTAGTGTAAAATATAGAAAAAATAAACTACCAAGCATCTTTAACCTTTGACTTTCATATTCCCTTTTTCTGTTTGTTTCACATGGTAACTAACACCTGTTCCCTCCTTTTTTTCCAGTTTCTGCCTTTTCTCACTAATACATATATTGCTGCACTAAATCTCAGAACTAATATTGGACTTTCCTTCTGAAAGATTCAATTAATTAATATTCTTTCATCCTAAGGCAGTAAGGTACTAAGGCATAGGTTAAATATGAGCTTACAATTATGGCTTATTTTAGGATTCCACACCTAATACTTATTTAGTGTTAATTTGTTTTGCTTTATTTTTTATGATGTTATTTCATGGTTATCAAAACAAAGACATTTAAACAAAATAGTATAGATATCAGAAAGTTTATTCTCCTTTATTCCAAACTAATAAGTGCATACTTTGTAAAACAAAATTACATTTTTTATGCCTCTTTGCTGATATAGTTTAATTTCTACCCATGAGGTAAGGATTTTAGTGCACTTCTACTAAGGAGCTGGGACAGTGGAGACACAAAGGAGACTTTAGTTTTTCTCCCTCCATTCATTTATCCTGTTTAAAATTAGAATCTTCTAGTTGATTTCCCAGGGGCCACCTATGGAAAATATCTACTCAAGTGACTTCAAAATAAAAGCTACACTTAAAATATACTCTGCTTCATACCAGGATTGGTGCAAAAACCAAGACTGATTAAAATTACAGTGTTGGGACAGAACTTCTAGAAATGTAAAGAAAGACTTCACTCTAGTCGCCATCCCTATGCAAATACTGATATCTCTAGTTTCTGAGGCCCGATTTTATCATCCATGACTGAGTGGAAAGTTTTCAGACACCACAAAAGGACCTAGGGAAAAGAAAAAGAGCGTGTAAGGAGCCTATAGTTATTCCCATGACAGTATGCTTTAAGGGCAGAGAAACCCTTTATCTCTTAGGCCAAGGGAATTCCCTTTCTAATCTCCCCTATATTTACTGTGCCTATGCAAAAAAAAAAAACCACAAATTAATGTTTTTGTTATTGTTGTTGATGTTGTTATTGCTGTTTTTTTTTTCTCTTTTTGTGTGTGCTTTGTTTTGTTATTTCAAGACCGTGGTTATTGTTTGGTTGTTCTCTTTATTGCTGTGGTGCTTTTTGGGTTCTTTGATTTTTTTGTATAGTTTTTATGTTTGTCTTCCTTTTTTTCCTTTTTTCTTCTATTGATATTTATAGCCTCTAGAAGGATTCTTCCCATTTCTTTCTTGTTTGATTTTCACTCTGCCCTTTTTTCCTCTTTCTTTTATCTTCCTCTCCAAACAGAACCACATAACTTGAACCATCTGTTCTGCCTCACTAATTGAGGGGGGATATAATGGAGGGAACCAAGACCAAACAGGTGTCTGAATATTGAGTAGAAATTAAAAAATGATCAGATTTAACACCAAATCAAAACCAACAACAACAGAATCGAAACCTAGTCTACAACAAGCTAGACACAGAGGGGAAAACTTATACTAGCAGTCCAGGGGGTCAAAGGAGGGGGATAGGGGATGCCTGCTGGGAACAGGGGTGAAGGGAGGACAACATTTGTGGTGGGAATGCCCGGATTCACTGTCACTATGTTCCTAAAGTATTACTGTGAAAGATTTGTAATTTACTTTGGTCAAAATAAAAATCATTTAATTAAAAAAAAGAAAAGAAGAAATACACACAGGGAAAAAAACACTATGGATTGTCTTTAATAAAAGTAAATAAATGTATATCTTGCAAAATATACTACTTTTTGAATTAATTGTTAATATAGGTAGTGATTAGCAGTTGTATTACTTTTAATATTAATGTATGAATTTACTTATTTATTAATCTTGCACAGTTATGACTCATTAGTAGCAACCTATCAACCTCAGTGACTACAAAGTTAATGACTGACATTGAACTTTAAGCAAATCAATAGAGAAAATCTGATATTGTGAGCAACCGAATCAGAGTGATTAGTCACATTCAAAAGTATTTTATATCCTTATGATGTTCATTTTATTATATTGTTATTATTGTCTTAAGTCACTGTATTTTATACTAACTTTTTGTATTTAATTCATGATACTCTCATCATGAACGGTGAAAAGACACCTCTCAGATAAATTGAAACCCAAGTTGTTATAGTTTTCCTTGTTAAAGTAGATTGAGAAAAAAGATTTGAGCACTGCTAATTATACTTTTAATGCTGATCTGTTTTCACCAGATTGAGCTCTATTCATTTTTCACTCTAGCTTGTCTTGCTTTTTTTTTTCAGATATCTGCTTATTCTATTATTCAGAAAATTATGACTATCTATCAAGATATATTTCTTCTTGTCTCATTTATTCATAGGAATAGAACTAAAATGTAACAATAACAACACATGTAGAAACTGCATTTTCCAACCACTCTGGCAGCTAACTTTGGGTCTAATAAATCTTTCAGTTTTACTTGTTTAGAAGAAAATCCCTTTTGCTACTACTCCCATCTTTCTTTTTACTGCCAGCTCAAAGAGGAAAGCTCTTACCATGTTCAGCAAGAAACAAACAGAGGAGAAAACATTGGAAGGGAATTGGGTACTCAACTATTTCATTGGAAAGAAAAACCCTACATTTTTCATGTCACAGGCTAGTTGAAGTGTCTTCCTTAAAAAAGTTAATGCTTATACCTTTTTTTTTAACAATGCCCTTCTCTTCTTAAATATTAAACCTATAAGAGAAAGCTAAGCTTTTGCTTTTCTCTAAAAAAGCAAAAGAGAATAGTATTTATGTAAGTTGAGAGTAAAAGTAATTAAAAACCAGACTCATTTATATTCTGCTGCCATAACAAAAATATACGAACCCCTTATAATCCAAATTAGATTAAAAAAATAAAATAATTAGAATGCATTGTAATAACCTTAGTACAACTTCCCATTCTGAGTATTTTTGAGTGTAAATGTATAATATATTATAGGTTTATTTTCTAGTCACAATAATACAATTTTTCTCAAAGTGGGGTCTAAAAGCCACAGCAGTTGTGACATTTGAATTGGGAGTTGTGATATTTGAGTACCATGATTATAATCTAGATTGAATTACCTTGACTCTGTCCCAGGATGTATCAGGTGAGAGTCTTCAATGTTAATGCTCTTAACTCCTATCACGATGAAGTTGACATCAAACTCATATAAACTCTTAAGGCAGAGTTCAGCCTCATGGAAAGGAAAACTTTTTACTAGCAGATTAGCATCCTTTTAAGAATATGTGCTAAGGGGTAAACAAGGGCTATGGAAAAGGGTCCTGGATAGAAGCTTTCAGCAGTGAACATTGTGAAAATAAGCTGTCCCATTTGAAGTGTGTGTGTATGTGTGTGTGTGTGTGTGTGCCTCTGTGCATACATGCACATGCACTGGGAAACCTGCAAGCCCCACAGAGAGCCCAGAGATTTCTCTGACGAGGCTGCCAGTTATGAGTCTGATCAGATAGAACGATTATTTAATCTCTAGTGCCAGGAACTACCAAAGCCAGGCTTACTGAACTCAGAGAGGCCTCCAACCTCTACCCAGCTAAGACCATGTGGAATGAAGGATTGACCTGGAAAATGCTCCTGGTCTCCTTTGCTTAAGCATGTCTGAATTCATTACTAAACTAGAATACATGGGTAATTTTTTTAGCTTTTTGTTTTTTGGGCCATACCCAGTCACACTCAGGGATTACTCCTAGCTATGTACTCAGAAATAGCTCCTGGCTCAAGGAACCATATGGGACTCCAGGGGATCCATCCGCGGTTCATCCTAGATTAGACGCATGCAAGGCAAATGCCCTACCGCTGTGCCATCACTCTGGCACCTAAATGGGTAATTTAAAATTTAAAATATTTTATTTTGATAACTAGATAAATTGCATCCAATATCCCTATACACACTTATTATATACAAAATCTATCTAATTTATGAGAATTAAGTAGTATCTTTTGAAGTCATACGCAGAATTTTAAATAATTCAGTTATAAGTTTCTTAAATTCAATTGTAGATAATTTCATGTAACTTTTAATGTGATTATAGCAGTAGTGTGGTCTCAGGGGCATTGGTATGTTAAAATAAATTAGTATTAAAAATATCTAAACCAAAGACAACAACAATAGAATCAAGAGACCCAAACTTTAACAATCTAAACTTAGAATGGGCCTTTTATACTGGCAGTCTGTGGGGACAGAGAGTGTGGTATGGGATGCACTTGGGGAACATTGGTGGAGGGAGGAGGGGACACCGGTGGTGGGATTGGCCCTGATTCATTATATGTCTGAAACCAAACTATGAAGAACTTTGTAAATCACAATGAATACTATAAAATTAAATTCCTATAGAAATAAAATCAACATAAATTTTACCCTAATTTATTCCTAACAACTTGGAGTACAGGAAATTATAGTAATGACTCAAAGAATAGTATGAACAAGTCAGTGATTAAAAGAAGTGGTAATACAGGGGCCAGAGCTGTGGAGCAAGTGGTTTACGTTGCAGGAGCTAACCAGGGACGGACCTGGTTTCAATCCCCTGACACCCCATATGATCCTCCAAGCCAATAGCGATTTCTGGGCACATAACCAGGAGTAACCCCTGAGCATCATTGAGTGTAGCTCCCCCCACAAAAAAGTGGGAATACCTTTTACACAAAGTGAGAACAGCAATAACTAGGGCAATTTGTAAAATACTCTAAAACAAGTTTTCTTAATTAGAAGAAGATTCACTCTCAGCAGACCATCCATATGATATATGAGGTAAATTCTGGGTTTCTTGAATATAAAACATGTACTCAGCCTTTTGAACTACATTATTGTTTTTTCTCTCCCTCCATCTCTCTCTGCCTCCTCTTTTATGTGTTTCTTTATGTCTCTGTCTCTTTGTTTCTCTGTCTCTGTCTGTCTGTCTGCTTGCCTACCTGCCTGCCTGTCTGTCTGCCTGTCTGTTTTTCTCTCTTCTTACATATGACAGTTCTGTTTATGCCATGGCCCCAAAATATTCTGAGGTCCATGGCAAGTCCAGACAACATTCAGTCAATTGACATTGCCTGAGAATTTGGTACCGGTGCTAGCCAGAGACTAGTAGAGCCATACTCAGAGGTCTGTGTAGGGGAGGTACAATAGTACCAGTCATTGAACTATGAGCATCAGGTATGCAAAACAAAATACCCCACTACTTTGAGCTATCTCCGAGGCCCTTGAAGCCCTGATTTATAGACAGTTATAATAATATAGAAAGTTTTCAAAACATTCTAGGTGTTATAAACATTGAATATTTTATAGTCAATTATAAGAATATCAATTCATTTTTAGTTATTTTTGATAAAATCAATATTTGTTTACAAAGCTTTCTTCCATTTCCTTTACTTTTGGATGACAATAAATGTGTATTATTGGTAAATTAATACATGTCAATGCAACATATAGTAGTGTTCACATTATGTTAATGTACACATTGAAGCAACTCTGTAAGGATTGTAACCTATGCTCTTTAAATATTGAGTTGAGAAAATTTGCAAAGGTGACCTCTTGTTGTAGTTTATTTATTATAAAAAGAATCATTTAAGATTGAATGATCAATACTATATATGTTAAGAATAGGATTATGATGTAATTTCCATAATTATCACATCAATATTAAAACACAATTAGTCTGGGACCATATAGAACAAATATTTACATTCAAAACTTAAAGAGCAGATAGGAAATACATTTTAGGTTGTAATGTAATAATTTATCAGAAATATTATCTTCCTTTAAATACATATTATTTCATTTATTTTGGTAATGTTTTTAATAAAAAATTCACTTAAAAAGATAAATAAAAAACTTCATAATTATTATTTTCTAAGGTAAACATAAATGTACTACCTAAATATTTCCTCTCCAATTTCACCAAACTGGCCTTATATTATTATTCCATTAAATGGTAAACAATAGGGACTGGAACAATTATAGTACACCAGCTAAGATACTTGCTTTGCACATGACCAACCTGTATTTATCCTCTGTTCAGCATTTGGTCCCCTAAGTACACCAGATATACATATAGCAGGTGCCAAGCTACAAAGCAGAGTAAACCTAGAACATTACTAGGTATTGCACAAGGCATGCCAATAAAAATGGAAATAAGTATTCTGTCTTCTCCAACTATACTAGTGTTTTTCCTGATTGCTCTTATAAACTCAAATAATACAGAATAAATAACATTGAAAATTTTACTAAAATATTTTATTTTATTTATATCACTGCTTACACTGAGTTTAGTACTTTTCAGTGGGAATAATATTCCATTTATACATATACTAATGGTTATTTTACTGTAAAGAATATTTGAGTTTCTTTTCTGTTTGAGGCTAGTAAAATAGTGCAACAAAATTTATTATGTATATATTACTCTTCTGTGATATATGCTACTATTGAAACTATAATTCAAAAAGGAATTGCTAATGGAGTAGATAAAATCTACAAATTTACTAGCTACTTCCAAGACTACTTTAAAGTTGTTTAATTTTTACAACGTTATTTGTGATACTTCTTGTTTAATATCTATATAAAATATTGGTATCAAGCCTCTAATTTCATATGTACTTATACTGATGCAGTTTTTGACAATAAGCTTCTAAATGTGACACATCACTTCTTCATATCATCTATATTTATATTTTCATTCATATTTCTCCTGACCTTGAAAAATAACATACTCAAGTGATTTTTCATTATTATTAATTATTTAATCATTTATTATATGATTAATTAATTAATAATGTATTAATAATTACTTAATTAGTATAAGTATTGGCTTGGTGGCCTATAGCTGGCAGCACTCAGGGCATACTCTTCTAGATATTGTGATCAGGATCACTGAGTGGGGAGGAGGGATATAAACTATAGTCATCAGCAGGCATAGCAAGTGCCTTACCACCAGTAATATCTCTCTTGATCAAAACAATGCACCTATTTCTTGTTCTGTTATGTTTTGTGGCCAAATGTGTGGCACTTAAGGATTACTCCTAGCTCTGCGATGAGGAATTACTCAAGGTCATGTTGGTGGGAGAGTGGCCATATGGGGTGCTGAGGACTGTACCCAGGTAAGCTGCATGTATAGCAAACTCCCTATCCCTTGTGTTTCACTCCTGCTTATGAAAAATACTATCCATAGCTGGTGCTTGGCTTATGGTATGTGTTGCTTCCACACTGGTTACTATTCAGGAGCAAATAATACCATTTCCTTCAGTGTTGGCAAAGGTGAAGTTAAAAGGATAAATGCAAATCTAATGTTATTGGTATATATTATCCCGGGGATCTACTTTCTTTTTTCTTAAAAAATTTTTGTTGTGGCCAAAGTATATTACAAATATTTCACAGTGATACTTAAGGTACATAGAGACATCAGTGAGGGGCAATCTCACTAACATTATTGTCCTCCCTCCAGCCCTGTTCCCAGCATGCATCTCTAACTCCCTTTTTTCTTTAAAGCTTCTAGGTGTTGCAGATGTTATTAATTGATAGCCCCTACTTTATTTTATCTTATATTTAAAAACACTGGTTCCAAGGTTGTTCATAATGTTATCTTTTCTTTAGAAATAAGTTGTTCATGAATAAGCTAATACTCATAAAACGTACAGCAACCTTCACCAGTGTGCATTTCCTACAACCAATGTCCCAATGTCCCAGGTTTCCCTCATACTCTCCCCAATGCCCTCTCCCCTTTCTGTCTCTGGGGCATACATCCCCTCCTTTCTTTTCTCTCTCTTTCTCTCTTCTCTCTCTATCTTCCTGTTTTTTTTTTTCCTTTTAGGTACTTTGATTTGTAGGATGGTACACATTTTCTGTCACCAATGTCGAAGTTTCCCTCCCACTCATCCTATCACTCCATCAAAGGCACTATCTCTCTTTCTCTTTCTCTCTCTTTCTCTCTATTTCTCACACTCTCTCGCACTATCACCCACTTGCTCTCTCTCATTCTCTCTAAACTCTACTTTAAAGTTTCTAATTTCCAGTATGAGCAGAACAATGGAGCATTTAACATTTCAAATATAATGTGTACTAGAGATTTACTTGTTTATTGGATATTTAAATTTTGACCACATTTATTATTTTTTAAACTTAGGCATAGAGTAATGTGTTTTTATGATCTGCAGATCTGTAATAATTATATTTCAGTTAGTTTTATCAGGAATATGTGCCATTATTTTGCTTTATTTTGCAAGGTATTTTTAATTTGATGCTTTTCTTATCAAAGAACTAAGTTGTAGAATATTCACAAATTCCACAGTGTGGAATTTTCACAATGAAAAAAATAGTTATTTTTCTTCTAATTACTTCTCAATTAATTTCTGTAGTGTCTTAATGGTCCTATTTTCTTGCATTTATTTAACAACTCAGCAAAATTTTTAAATATAATTTAGATGATTATTTATATTATAAACCCTCCCAATATATTTTAAATTAGATACATTTGTTTACCAATTTATAGTGTGCTACAAATTTTGACATGTTAATATTATACTATTAAAATTTAAAACACTACATTTTATGATACTTATATTATATACATTTATAACATTATATTTAAAATATTATACACTAAATGTTTTACTCTGATACTTTGGTAAACTGATACTTTTAATTAACTAAATCTTTACATTTGGTGATATTTTTAGGTTAGCATTTGATATTATATTCAAGATTATTTCTATTATGCACAGTAAGTATATTTCTAGTGATTTTTATCTTTTGAAATTTTGGAGGAATAGTTTTATATGCTGCACCATAAAGTACATTTTATAAATGATTCATGTACCGTTAGTGAATAACTACATTTATTTTTGTTAGTATGTTTTTTGATTCTATATATATTTTAGGGACAGAACACTATTGCTTTCTTCAAAAAATCATTTATTTTATACTCACGTATGTACTTAATTGATTCATGGTTTATTATAATTCATGTTGTATCAAGAATGTTTTCTTCTCCTCAAAAGTCCCTTATTATTTTCCCTATAGAGGAGATTTACTAGCAAAGTATTAAATTATTTAAGTTTGTGCCTATATGGATATGACTATGTTTCACTGATTCTCTTAAAAAGCATGTTTTAAGACCATAGTTTTTGTATTTGTCTATTTTCCTCTTTAATATTGCCAATTTATTGCTACATTGACATTTACCATTTTCTAATTTTTAAACTTTGCATTGTTTCTTTTGTTTTTTTTTTTGTTTTTTTTGTTTGTTTTGTTTTTGTTTTTGGGTCACACCCGGCAGCGCTCAGGGGTTATTCCTGGCTCCATGCTCAGAAATTGCTCCTGGCAGGCGCGGGGGACCATATGGGGCACCGGGATTCGAACCGATGAGCTTTTGCATGAAAGGCAAACGCCTTACCTCCATGCTATCTCCCGGGCCCCTGCATTGTTTCTTTTATCTTCAGAATTTTGCTATGATTTCTCCAGGAGTAGCTTAATAGTATTCAGCTAAGTTGAAATAATGTGTCTGTCTGCATTTGTGATTTTATAGTCTTTTATAGAGTTTTGAAAATATATTTCCCATTATCTTTTGAAAGTAATTTATTATCGTTTCTCCTTTTTGTTTCTAATACTACAAAAGTATTATATTTTTTGCACTTTCAATTTTTAAACCTTACTTTCCTAATCATCAAAACATTATTTTTGTTGTGTTTGAATCTGGGTATTTCACAGTCCTATTTTGAGTTTATACAATTATTCTTTAGAAATATCATGCTAACATACTTCAAAACATAGTACAAAGTCATAAAGTCAAAACAACATAGTGCTAAAATAAAGACATACATTAAGACATAAATCCTTGCACACATATGAACAGTAAATCTAGTTTCAGAAGTCAAGAGGAAAATATAGAAATCTGAAAATCTAATAGATTCCATGTGAAAACTAAATAGTTACATCAAATATAAATGAAAACAAGATCACTATCTCATAACATATCTAAAAATCATCTGAAAATGGGTTATAGACTTACATATTAGATTTAAAAAAATAAAAATGCATTTTGAGGAGGACAAAACATCCCATAATTGTAACCTTTGTGATGCATTTAAGCATTCAATTCTAACAGCAAAAAAAAAACCACACAAAATAAATAAATGATATTACATCAAACAAAAAAGCTGGGCTCTGACAAAAATAAGTTTTAAACTAAAAGACATATAACTGAATAGGAGAAAACATCACATGCCATTCAGATGACAAAGGGCTACTATTTAAGGTACTCACAAAATGAAATAGGAAATAACCTCATCAAAAATGAAGAGAACTCAACAGAATTCATAAAAAAGACATATCAATAGCCATGTCTACATGAAAAAAATTATACTGTGTATTATCAGCTGAGGGAAATGACTCATCAGTAGAGCAATTCTCTCACATGCATAAAGTCCTAGGTATAATCCACATTGAAAGTTAATAGTAATAATAATAAAATAAGTAAAACCAACTATGACAGCACTGTGCTGACTAGTATCCAGGAAAACATGAATAAAAATATTAATGAGATATCAATAATGCCTGTTAAAGGGGTCTATATTAAAAAATAGGTGCTGACAATAGAATGGGGAAAAGGAACACTGATATAGTTTTGGTTGGAAGTAAAGTGTTTTTGCCTCATGGAAAAGAGCATGGCTATATTTCAAAATACTAAAGAAGACATACATATTATTTGGCAATTCATAGTTACGATTCATTCCAAGGATACAAAAATAATAATAAATATGAAATCTTATATTTTACACTAACTTAGATGGGACTGGAGAGTGTAGAGATAAGTTAGAAGTACAAAGAAGAAAGGCAAATGCTGACTGATGTCACTTAGAAGAAAATCAAGGGAACAGATGAGAGCAACTCATAATTTAGACTATGGAATTTGGATTACCAGAGAAGTAAAAGTAGCAAAAGCCAAAGAGAGAAAATTAAGTAGATCTTGATGGGTGGACACTGGTATGTTGGTAGTAGGTATGAATGATGTGATTATATATTTTGAAAAGCAAGAAATTGTATCATTAATTAGGTATAGATTCATACTTTCTTCAAGTTCTATGAGGATTCTCCATATTGCTTCTCTAAATTCTTTGTCTGAGGGGCTAAATAGGGGTCAGCACTTATTGCATCATCAGATCTGCTATCTTCATTCTCTATGTATGATGGAGACCTTCTTTGTCCCCGTCTCTATTTACAATAGCCAGAATATGAAAACAAGACAGATACCAGACAACAGATGAGTGGCTAATGAAAATTTGATAATATGCACAATGCAATACTATGCAGCTGTCAAAAAATGAAGTGATGAAATTTTCCTATAAATAGATGGACATGGAAACTATTATGCTGAATGAAATGTGTCAGAGGAAGAGAGATAGACATTCAATAGTCTCACTAATCAGTGGTATTTAGGAAAAATAAAAGATTGTGTGATAATAATACCCAAGACAATGGAGATAGATGAGGTTTGTAAGAATTAGCCCATGATATGAAGCTTACCAAAAAGATTGGTGAAATTAGAGAAATAACTATACCAATAACTATCATGACAATGGTACTAAGTGAGATAAATAGAATGCCTATCTTGAAGACAGGCAGGTGGTGGGGAAGGAAGTAGATGTAGGGTATTGGTGGCAGAAGGTCACACTGGTGAAGGGGGGGTGTACATTTTATGACGGAAAACCAACCACGAACATGTTTGTAACCATGGTGCTTAAATAAATATTTGAATAAAAAAGTATAGTCATATAAGCATTTGTATTTTAATGAGATTAAGTTATAAACATAATAAAATACATAATAAATCATTACTCTGCTGTCATATGACTAAACATATTTAAAAGATTGTGTAATATCTGTTTATTTATATTGATTTTAATTTTAATACAATATTATATTTTGTCATATATCTTCTTCTTCTTTTTTTTTTTTTTTTTTTTGGTTTTTGG
>PVKC010002621.1:0-42492 GCA_004027635.1 Crocidura indochinensis
AAAAAGATTATGTGGAGGAGGAGGTGAAGAATAAGCAGTTACCTGCCTGGGCTTTGGAATATCATTATTACTGAGTCACCCGTTTTTGGACTCTACAATGTCTCTACACCTGCTTTACTCCGTTGGAAACACAACTTTAACAGTCTTATTTCTCCAAAAAGTATTTAGGCAAGATGAAGAAGGTAAAGACAGGGGAACTGCAAACTGTCTACAGCTTAATTTTGTTGTTCAAATGGGACACACTTCATTTATTAAATACATCCATTAGACACCTTTTTTGTTTTTTTGGTTTTTGGGTCACACCCGGCAGTGCTCAGGCGTTACTCCTGGCTCCATGCTCAGAAATTGCTCCTGGCAGGTACGGGGGACCATATGGGGCACCGGGATTCGAACCGATGACCTTTTGCATGAAAGGCAAGCGCCTTACCTCCATGCTATCTCCCGGGCCCCATAATAAAATTTCTGACCACTTTTGTTATTTTTTGTTTTTCTGTTTTTGGGTCACACCCGGCAGTGCTCGGGGGTTACTCCTGGCTCCATGCTCAGAAATTGCTCCTGGCAGGCACGGGGGACCATATGGGGCACCGGGATTCGAACCAATGACCTTTTGCATGAAAGGCAAACGCTTTACCTCCATGCTATCTCCCGGGCCCCCATTAGACACCTTTTATGAAAAAAACTTTTATGAGATTTAAAAAGTAAATTAGTTTATTTAAAGACCACATATTACATAATTTCTCATAATACATTTGTTCCAAGACCAATCCCATCACCAATGTAAAATTCTCTCCACCATTGTTCCTAGATTCCCACCCAATCCCAATTCCTGCCCCCTTGGCAGACACAAAATACTATATTCATATTGCTTGTCTTTAAATGGTAATAAAATTATTTTTTCAAGTAGTGCAATAAGAAAACTTGTGAAAATCAATGTATCTTGTAGTTAAATCATTGTCAGAAGATTTGCTGAGCTATTTGTTGCTAGTTGATTTTCTGTTATTTGTTTAATTTCTGAACATTAGGTGGCTATGCATCTACACTGATGTATAAATTAGTATGTTCCTACTGGAATGACAGTAGGAAAATTTGGGGAATATTGAGTGGTTGTGTATGTGGATGCATGACCTAGAAATTCTAAGCTCAATGACTGAAAATTGGAACTTTGGTGAAGTATAGAAGTACTTCCAGGGTTTCCATAAATACAAGAAGGCAAAGGGTGTGGTGGAAGGAGAGTACCAACACTCACTCCAAAAAAGGTCTGAAAATACCAGTCCAAGTACTGGCATCTCTGGAGTTTTTATAGTTTGGCCTCTCTACAGAAATCCAAGATTGAATGAAAAAGCATGGCCATTCATGAAGTGGCAGTTATGGGTGATGGGTATACCAGACATGGCTTCAACAGGACAAAGACTTGGCCTACCCTACCCTACCCTCCAGATTTCAGCTGTGTGGCTAGTGTTCCCATAATTTTTCATGACTTGGTTTACATATCTTTTGAGAACAGGGTGCATTTATGAAACTGGCCAGGTGCAAACATGACAACTGTGTTTGTCAGTGTGATGACTTTGAGTTATTTTTTAAATCAAGAATGAATATTGACTCTCGTCAAATATTTTCTCCCCATATGTTTAGTTGATCATATGGTTCGTGTTATGTCTTATTACTGTGGTATATCATGTTTATTAACTAATGCATGGAAAATGTATGCATCATTGGAAAACATCTCATTGGATCATGAGGTCTTATTCTTTCAGTATATTGTTGAATCAGCTTTGCTAGTAATTTGTTGAGAATATTTTCATCTATAGCTATCAAAACCAGGGTTTTGAAAGAAGCATTAAAGTACTGAGTTTATTCCCTCTACTTGTTAGAACTTTCCTATCTGAATAGGATAGGATGATTAACCCTAGTCAACACCTAAGCCAGTAGAGAGAGTCTGAAAGCTCTTCTCTGAGAGCATGCAGGAAATTACATAACTTTTCTTCAAGGCAGTATTAGGTTTCCAAGTCAGAGTAACTTGGTAAGAAAATAAAATTAAAAATATCCAAACCAGGGGCCCGGGAGATAGCATGGAGGTAAGGCGTTTGCCTTTCATGCAAAAGGTCATAGGTTCGAATCCCGATGCCCCATATGGTCCCCCGTGCCTGCCAGGAGCAATTTCTGAGCATGGAGCCAGGAGTAACCCCTGAGCACTGCCGGGTGTGACCCAAAAAATAAAACAAACAAACAAAAAAAATATCCAAACCAGTAAAGAAAAAAAAATGAAACATTTGCTGCTGACAGAGATCTTTACTTTCAGTCATACAATGGTTCAACACTCATCCCTTCATCAGTGTCATTTCTGGCCACCAACTGCACCAACTGCAGACACTACACTCCCTTCTGTCCCCCTCCCTTTTTCATGTGGTTTATGGTTTGTGGCATGTGGCATGTGGTTTATGGTACTGTTACTGAAGGTGTATCATGTATATCACTTTACATCTTTTTATTTTCCAATTCAAATCAAGTGACTTTGAGGAAACCAACCAACAAATTCACCAAAGAATATTGACAAATATTCAAAATGATTGTGTCTAGTAAAAAAACTAATTTTTTCCATAAACGCTGGGTGTAAAAATGAAGCAAATGAGAATAGTTATTAATATTCTGAAAGACCACATATGTTTATCGAAAAGGTGGTTGAGATTTACCAAATAATCCCAATCACTAAAGTGATAACTAGATCTGAGCATAAGTCCAATAAAGTGGTGATGAGTTTCCAATCATCATACCTGCCCCAACTGCGATGAAGCATCATTAGAGAACAATTAGGAATTATTAATTGCTGAATTAATCTGTAAATTCTATTTTCCAGACAACACAGGAGAGCCAAGCGAGTTATCTGTGCAAAAATCTCTGTGAAATTGCACCATGATATTATGATAGAGTACAGTTTGAAAGTCACCCCCAGCACCTGAATTGAGGAGCTTTGGTCCTTAGGTAGCCTATGACTTCTCCTCTGAGTAGTCAAGAAAGCAACTCCCAGAGTTCCAGGGGGCCCATGGAAGGAAGTGCATGCCAGAGTAGCCCAGAGTCCCCTGGTTCTCCCAGTCATCAGATACTGTAAGGAGACCAAAGAAGAGCAAGGCTCTGAGAAGGACTGTCTCAGACTCCACATTAGGGCTTGAGATGGGCTTGGCCTGAGCTGTCTGACCCTCTCAGCTCTTCTGACAGAGTCAACATGGAGCCTGGTCTTTACTGTTTCCCCTGACCTTATACTTCTTTCAGGATGCGTCATCCCTCAGCATTCATCCTTCTACTACAACTTATGCTGTGCCTTTAGCCCTACTGTAGCTGCTGGTAAAGAAACCGAAGAGGGTGTGAAGAGATGTAAGGGTGAGCGTGAGTGGCAGGCCTTCAGGAGTCATACAGGTAGGAAAGAAAACACTTACTCTGCACTGAGTTGGTGCCTGGTAAAAAATGTCCCTGACTCAAAGTTGCCTATTTCTGGCACCTAAGAACTTTTTGCTTTTTTTTAGAACCTTTTTTATCTGTTCAATAGACTTTGCTGATGTAAAGGTGATAGATGTAAAGGTGATAGGGTGATAGGTATTTCAGTTTTATTTATTATTTTTACTTAAACAGTATAGTTATAAGGTTGTTCATACTGGTCTTTTTTTCCCCACAGGTAAGTTGTTCATGATTGACTTACAGTCATACAATGTACAATAACCTACACCAGTCTGCATTTCCCACCACCAATGTCAGCAATTTTCCTCTCACCCTCCCTGATGCCCTTTTTCCTTCCACCCTCCCTCCCCCTGCTTCCGTGGCAAGCATTTTACTTCACCCTCTCTATTTTTTTGACATTGTGGTTTACACAATTGTTAATGAGTGCCACACTTCTCTGCTCTAACTGCACTCTCTGCTCTTTGTGACAAGCTTCTTTTCTTTTTTTTTTTTTTCCGGCAGCACTCAGGGTTTACTCCTGGCTCCACACTCAGAAATTGCTCCTGGCAGGCTCTGGGAACCATATGGGATGCTGGGATTCAAACCAATGACCTTCTGCATGAAAGGCAGAGTCCTTACCTCCATGCTATCTCTCTGGCCCTGTGACAAGCTTCTTACCATGAACTGGTCCTCCTAATCCTCATCTCTGTTGTCTCTGGATTTCATTCCCACAATGTCTTTTATTTTCCTTATATTCCCCATATGAATGAAATTATTCTATTTTTATCCCTCTCTCTTTCTGAGGTTGATAGCTTTTGATGTATACATTTTACTGAATTCCAAAGGAACTTGTAAACACTAAAATGTGCTGAAAGCAGACACTGGACAGAGAAGAGAAGGGTAGAGAGAAGTGGTTGGCTTCCCCCAGGAGAAGAAGTCAGGGTAGCCCTTTGGGAAAAGATTCAACCAGACTTGGAGGCTGAGCTAATGAGGGTGAGGCCACGAGCCAAGGAAAGCAGCTGGTTCCTAGACTGAAAAAACCTGAGAAGAAAGACGGATTCTCCCATGAACCCTCCAGAAGAAGCACAGCCAGTGAAACCCTTGGTTTTTCTGTAGTGTGCACAAAAATGAGACTCATAATGACATAACTATAGGATGGTTTTTGAGGACATGGGCCACTATCTCCTGGTGTGATATTGGCCCTAGAAAAAAATAACAGAATGACTACACGCAAGAAAATGCAGAGTGGCAAGAAATACTCAAGGTAGCTGGTCTGCTGCCAGGATTAATTGCAATATGTAAGTTCTACTTCAAGTCTGTTCACTTGGCATTTCTTGGATCAAAAGTTTCTTAATAACTCAAATCTAATCAAAAAGTTAGCATATAGTTTGGTAAAAGGACTAAGTCATGTGAATTGCTGACAAGTTAATTGTCCTCTGGGATATTACTGTCATCCCCCTCACAGATTTGAATTGCTGCTTCAAAGAAACCCGGTTTCTAATTTAAGCCTGCCTCTGAGGCATTGCCATAGCGATCCCCTCTCCTTACTTCAATTGACAGGGAAGGAGTTGGCCATCAGAACTGAAAATCATTCTCTAATGGTGTCACAAGGTCCCATACAGGGCCAAGATGTGGACTTAACCAAAGTCCGGGTCGAGGCCAATGGCAAGTCCAATCGTCCAAAGGCTGAACTCAGTCAGAGGTCAATACAGGCACCCAAATTTCTGCTTGTCCTTCAGAGATGAGTGTGAACTTAATCTCCCAGTCCAGCTGAAATTTCCTATGTAACTTGGAACTCACTCACTCAACCCATAACACCCCCCTGGGTCACACAGAAAGTTCACCCTAAAGTGAACTTTAATCTTCTTTAATGAAGATGCCTGTGTGGAAGAACAGTGAGAATCTGACTAGAATCTAGTGGCTCCACAGACTGACTCACACAGAGGGCAACTTCCATAGAAAATCAGAATGCTACAGTATGCCAGACAGTCCAGTTCAACATGCTCACATGCACATCATGACAATTTATAAAATGCCACAAAGTTCAGAAGAACATGACCTACACAGACACAGCTTTCTGCTTTCTGCTTTCTGCTATGGTGCTTTTGGGTTAACTTTGTGATACTTGGATGCACCATTCCAGGCATGAAGGACTAATAAATGAACACACACAAGATTGGAGTAATAGCACAGTAGAGAGGGTATTTGCCTTGAACACGGTCAACCTGGGTTTAATTCCCGGCATCCCATATTGTCTTCAGAGCACTGCTAGAAATGACTCCTGAGCACAGAGCCAGGTGTATATTCTGAATTCTGCTGGGTGTGGCAAAAATAAAAAGATAAGGGTGTCTGTTAACCACTCATTAAAAAGAACTCAAGTAACTTTAAAACTAGTCATACACCAAAATTGACACACAAACTAAACTTGCTAGGCACAGAGGAGACCACTTATACTAACAAACCAGGGGGTGAGGTAAAGGAGGCTGATATGGGATGCATGCTGGGAACAGGGATGGAGGAAGAACAACATTTGTGATGGAAATGTCCCTGATTCAATGTCACTATGTTTCTGAAAAATGACTGTGAAAGATTTGTAATCCACTCTGGTCAAAATAAAAATTAAAAAAATACTAGTTGTACAAATAAGTGCTACAGAAATTTTGATCAGAAGTGATTACCTTAAAGTTACTTGTTTTAGGACTGTAGCAATAGTACAGTGCTTGACTTGTATGTGGCTGATCCAGATTTACCTGCATCTCATATGGTTCTTCAAGCACTGTCAGGAGTGACCCCTGAATATTATTGGATGTTCTCTCCCCACAGAAAAAAAAAGACTACCTAAAGTTACTCATTCTAAATTTTTAAATGGTTGGGGCTGGAGTAATTGCACAGTGGGTAGGGCATTTGCCTTGTATGTGGCCAACCCAGATTTTATCCCCGGCATCCCGGTCTCCTGAGCACCTACATGAGTGACTTCTGAGCATAGAAACAGGAGTAACCCCTGAACATATACAGGTGTGGCCAAAAAACAACAACAATAAAAAAAAGTGCTCCGAATATATAACCCGGTCAGTCACATGCAAGACCAATGCCTTACCCTCTGTACTATCACTCTGACCCCCAGATGCCCTCATCTTAATTGCATTCCTCATCGTTCACAATAATTTGCAACTTTCCAAAACACAGGCCTGAAAGGCATAGTCCAAAGCAACTAGCTTTCCCTAGGGACCTGATTCATGGCACTGCTCCATAAAGGAAAGAGAAGGCAGGACCAGCTTCGGTCCTAAATAGCAGGTGTCTGTTTGGAGTTAGATCTTCACAGTTAGTTACTTCTCAGCCATGATTCATTCTGCCTGTGTCATAAACACTCTGAGTGACTCTGAGGCCCACAAAGTGTGACCCCATGTAGGAAAGCTGCAGACAAGGACAGAGTTGACCATGGTCTCCTTCCAAACTCACCACATTCTTAGAGAGGAGAGGGAAGAACATTAGGAAGCACCGATGCTGTGTTTATGCATCAATTGCTTTCATGTTCCCAGCATGCCACTAATGGGTTATGAAGTAAAAGCGAGCCTAGACTCAAGAGAGAACCAGAAAGTCGAGAACACAGTATCATCGTTTCTGTAGAGAGCAGACACTTCCCACAGGGCCATGTCTCTGCAGCTCCTAGGAAACCACCAATGAATTCGGCCATGGAGAAGGCTCAGGACATGCACCAGATGGTGTCTCCATTTCTGCTTTTCCTTGATGTTAGTGATGATCAGTGGCATCAATGGTACAAGTGACAATTTTCCCTAATTGGGAGCAGAAGAGAGTTCTTCCCTATGTCATTGGCAGACAAATAAAACAACTCTAAACAAGTGTCCTGAAGCTGAATATTAATGTACATGTACAATTTCCCATATTGAATACTTTAGACGTTGACTAAGATTCACTTATTTCAATCGAGGCTGCTAATTTATAATCTTCACTGAATGATTTACTTTTTTGTGACTTGTATCAGACTCAGGGCTTCACATATAAATGGCAAATGCTGTATCAAATGACTAAGCTACATGCCAGCCCCACATCTCCACACAATAACAACAATGTACCATATCAGGGCCGTAGTACAGTGGGGAGGACACTTGCTTTGCACACAGCCAATCTGGGCTCAATCCCTGACACCCTATGTGGTCCCTCAAGCTCAACAGGAGTGATCCCTAAGCACATAGCCAAGAGTAAGCCTTGAGCACCACTGGGTGTGGCACAACATTTTAAGCAGTAATTCTTTGGTATCTTAAATTAGGGCACCCCAGCACTCTCGTTTCATTTAGCACTCTTGTTTCATTTTAGAAAATATGTCTGAAAAACCTAATAACCAAACAGTTTCTTCTTGTACTCCTTTGGTGGTCTTACTCTTTCTATGGAAAATTATTCTCCACATATATTTTAATATGTAATTAGCAAGTAAGGCCTTATAACTAAGATAGCAAAAACAAACATGAATAAAGCATAATCTTAAAGAAGCAAAATAAATTATAAATCCTCCAAGTGGAAGTTCTAACAAAGCACTCTGAAGTCACTGATAAGCTATCACAATCAGTTGTAACTCCTATCAAAATCAGGATTTTAGAAATGTAACCCAGTTCTCAGCATGGCCTATGCAATGAAGTGGCAGTAGGAATCAGCCAGGGTTGAAGGTTAAAATTCCCATGACAGTGGGAGTTTTTCCACACATCCCATTCCACCATCCATCTTCTAAGTCCTGGGACTGAAAGCCTAAATACATGAAAAGACAGTTGGCTTCCCAGTGGTAAGAAGGAGGGTTTTCTTAGAGGAAACAGTGGCTAGAGGAATCACCAGAATTTGTGTTCATCCAAGAGACAAAAAGAGCTGATGGGAATAAGGTGAGGGTCCCACAGCACCACAAAGAGATATGGGATCTGCAGCAAAGCTTCATAGAGTATCTTTTCCAGTCCTTTCTCCTTCCACTTTTATCATCCCTGCTCTGTCATGGAGCTCCATCCACTACTGAAGTTCATCTACTCAAGTCTGGAAGATGGACCAGTCATCCTATTAGGACAGAGTAGATTCTCTCCTTCAGAAGAGGCACAAGTTGGATGCCATTTTGATCACCCCAGATCTAAAATCATGTGGGTACACATCTCACCAGCTCTCTCCCCTATTGTCCCATGATCTGCCCTCCTTTTGTAAACAGGCTGTGCTTTCTTTATCCAAGCTGAATATTGGCACATGGGTAAGGGCATTGGCATACTGCCATTGTGAAAGGGCAACTGGCTATCACTGGAAACCATGAGGCCTCATTCAAATAAGAAAAGAAAAACAAAAATACCTTGTCACAAATGAGGGAGACTGCAGCTCCGATCTTGAATTTCACATATGGGAAGGCCCAGTCTGCTGTCCGCGCCACGGTTCTATGTGAAAAAATTCTCGAATGAAATATGGACATGACCTTCTTACATGTGTGTTAGAGTAAACAACAGCCTCCACCATAAAGAAAAGGCCCTGAGCATAGCAAAATAGGAATCATTCATGCTACTGAGCTGTGAGCATGAACCTCTTGTAAGAACAGAAAGCATAGCTCAGGGCTAAGCAATAATAGCACAGCAGGTAGAGTTTGCCTTGCACACAACTGACTAGATTTGATCTCCAACATACCATATGGTCCCCTTAGCACTTTCAGGAGTAATTCCTGAGCATGGAGCCAGCAGTAACCCCTGAGTATCACCAGGTGTGGCCCATAAACCAAGAAAAGAAGAATAGAAAATATAGCTTTATGAAAATGTATTTGGGAAATTTGGAAATCATTTTCTGCTTCATTGGTCTCAGTGTAATTTCTTTTGACTCCAATATCCTGCTGTTTCAGCTACTAGGACTCTAAAATGTATTTTGAAGCTGAGGAACATGGTTTCTTCACTTTCTACTTGTATTTCTTTATATTTTAGGAACTTTATTACACTTGAGGTCTTCTACTTTTCCAAATAAATGCCATGACTTCAGTTTAATTTCTGTAAAGAAATGCCTCTGGGGTTTTGACAGGGGTTGTGCAGATTCCTGCCATTATCTGCAGATTACTGCAGTTATCTGCAAGGTTGCCTGCTGCTTGGCTACTGCTTGGCTGCAGAAGCCACAAAATTACAAAGACTACATAGCTGCCTGGCTTCATGGATACAAGGGCCCAATGCTGCCTAGGTCAGGAACTGCAAGGCTTACAGGGGCCTGTAGGGTCCAGCTGTGGGATGAGCTATATACCCACCCAAAGATGCCAATTTGTAGTCACCGGAACTCTGTCATTGCTCTGGCAGCCCAGGAGGGAGAGAGAGAAGAGAATAGAGAGTAGTAGAAACCAAATGTCTTTTTATTCACACCTGCAGTCCTGCCACTGCCTGAGAGAGACAGGAGAGGGGGAGAGGAGAGAGAGAGAGGAGGGCCCTGTGGAGGCCTGTAGATTGAGGTCAAGAATAATCACGTGAATGAATGAGAGAACTGGAAAGCCTGTCTGGAGTACAGGTGTGGGTGGGGTGGGAGGGAGGTAGACTTGGGACATTGGTGGTGGGAATGTTGCACTGGTGAAGGGGGTGTTTTTCACATGATCGAAACCTAATCACAATCATATATGTAATCAAAATGTTTAAATAAATAAAAAAAGAAAAAGAAAGGATGGGGGGGGATAGGGCCTGGAGTGGTGGCACAAGTGGGTAGAGCGTTTGACTTGCATGTGCTAACCTAGAACAGACCGTGGTTCAATCCTCCGGCATCCCATATGGTCCCCCAAGCCAGGAGCGATTTCTGAGTACATAGACAGGAGTAACCCCTAAGCGTCACTGGGTGTGGCCCCAAAAACAATAAAAAAATGTTTAAATATATATACACATACATATGTATATATACATATATATAAAGGAAGGATAGATACAGAGCAAGCAACATCTTGGTGATGCTTTATCTCCAGCACCCAAGGACTGGCTGGCACCACCCAGTCACTACCCTGGAAACCCCCTCCAACTGCCCAAGTTTTTCTTTTTGACAAGGGGTGTGTACAGGTCCAACTGCCATTACATCAACAGAGGTGCATTGCTTAAGTATTTAGATATAATTGATTTTTGTTTGTTTGTTCCTTTTTTGGGGACACACCCAGTGGTGCTCAGGAGTTACTCCTGGTTCTGCACTCAGAAATCGCTCCTGGCAGGCTCCGGGGATTAAATGGGATGTCAGAGATCAATCATTTGGGTTCGTCTCAGATCAGTCACATGCAAGGCAAATGCCTTACCGATGTGCTATCACTCCGGCCCCGTAATTGCTATTTTAACAGTGCTAATTCTCTCCATCTTTCATCACAGACTCTCCATCTGTCTGTATCTTCTTTGAAAGAGAGAAAATGGGGCTACATAGATTTCTTTAGTGGTAAAGCACATGTCTAATATATGCAAGGTCCTGGGTTGGACCTCTACCAATACAGTCCCCAAATGTCTCTAGGGGTCATGCATGACCCCAGCATTGCCAGGCATGCTTTCCTCCAAAAGACAAAAGAGACATAAAATGCATGCATATTCATTTTTGTTGTCATCTGTCTGAATTTTTGTTGCCACCGCAGGTGTAAAATGGAGTTCACCATGAGCTTTTATAAACATCTAGAAAGATTTCCTAACCTCTTAATAAAAATGTTTTGTGACTTTTTTGCTTATCTTTCATGGAAGGAAAGTAAAAAAAGAGAAGTTCTGATAGTCTCCCAAATTCAAAATTAGTTCTCCTGTCTTGAAAGGAGGTAGAATCACCCCTCTTTCTGACCTAGGCCACCCCAAGTGGAGAAGCAGGGGGCATGGGGTCTGCAGATGGAGGCAGCTTAAGGATCTGCTCCCTGCAACATCTGGGGGCAATGAGCAGCTGGGTGGATTCTAAGGGCAGTCCATGTAGCAGATGCTGGATGCACAGCATTGATTTTCATGGTCACACTGACTCACTTTTCTGTTTTCCCATTTTTCTGCTCCAGGATATCCAAGAAGAAGAGGGAGGTACAAGGAAGACACCAAAGACCAGAGTACAGAGTACTGATGCACTGTGAAACACACAGCTATGCAGATCATAGTGTCTGTGGCAAGTGCGCCGAGACCCATGGCAAGGACTCATCTTTGGGCTGCAGCTGGGCAAGTGGTGAACATATGTATGAAAGGCCCAGGGTAGCATTCTGCAATGCTGTTTCATTTATTTTACATTTTGACTTACTTTATTTGGTTTGGGATCCACACCTGAGTAAACTCAGGCTTACTCCAGACCTCTGGAATCATTCCTGGATAGTGCTTGTGGGTCGGACTGGGGTAGGTTGTATGCCAAGCAAGAACCTTAGTTTCTGTACTAGTTCTACAGCCCCACAACCCTTCTGTTGCATCTTCCATCATCCCTACCCACCCCCATGAATATGGGAGATAAAGCTCAGGTCCAAGATTTTTGCACCCAGGTCCAGCCAAGGGGAAAGAAACAGGCATAAAATACACAGAGATTGACTCACATCACATAGAACAAGAACAATCAGTGCTTGCTGGGATGTGGGGAGAAAGGAACTCTCATTCACTGCTGGTGGGAATGCCATCTAGCTTAGTCTTTATGGAAAACAATGGATATTCATCAAAAAACTGGAAATTGAGCTCCCATATGATTTAGGTAAACCAATTCTAAGAATATACCCTACAAACACAAAAATACAATTCAAAAATCCCTTCCTCACACCTATATTAATCACAGCACTATTTACAATAGCCAGATTCTGGAAACAATCAAGATGCCCTTCAACAGATGAATGGCTAAAGGAATATATACTGTATATATGTACTATGGTACATATACACAATGGAATATTATGCAGCCATCAGGAAAGATGAAGTCATGAAATTTTCCTATACATATATGGACATGGAAACTATTGTGCTGAGTGAAATAAGTCAGAGGGAGAGAGAGTGACACAGAATAGTGTCTTATCTGTGAGTTTTAAGAAAAATAAAGGACATTATTGTAATAATGCCCAGAATTGAGGACTGAAAGGACCAGCTCACGATACGAAACTCGCCTCAAAAATTGGTGAGTGCGGGGCCCGGGAGATAGCATGGAGGTAAGGCATTTGCCTTTCATGCAAAAGGTCATCGGTTCGACTCCCAGTGCCCCATATGGTCCCCCATGCCTGCCAGGAGCAATTTCTGAGCATGGAGCCAGGAGTAACCCCTGAGCACTGCCGGGTGTGACCCAAAAACCAAAAAAATAAAATTGGTGAGTGCAGTTAGAGAAATAATACATTAACAACTACCATGACAGTGTTAATGAGTGAGAGAAGTAAAATACCTGTCTCAAATAGAGGCAAGGTATGGGAGAAGAGGAATATGGAAGAAGGGGACATTGGTGGTAAAAATGTTGCACTGGTGAAGGGAGGTATTCTTTTTATGACTGAAACCCAAGTACAATCATTTTGTAATTATGATGTTTAAATTAAGATATTATTGATAAAAAGAAACAGTCATAAAATAGCACTTATTTGGATTTATTGAACATGAGGTTTGGAATTCAACTCATATCTTTATATCTATTAAATAAACTGGGGTTTAGGGTTTTTTATTTGTTTGTTTGGTTGGTTGGTTTTGGGTTTGGGACCACACGCAGTGGCTCTCAGGCATTATTCCTGGCTCTGCACTCAGAAATTACTCATGGCAGACTCAGGGGACCATGTGGGATACCAGGGGTAGAACTCAGGTAGGCCTCATGCAAGACAAACAACCTCCCTGCTATACTATTGCTCAGCTTCAGGAATCATTTTTATTTTAAAAATGCAAAACATCTCAGCAAAATCAAAACTCACCCAACATTAGCCCTGTTCAAAGCAGAGATGAGAGTCCAAGTTTGATCTGACTAACTACACCCATGAGGACTTTGTTTATGATTACACAGTTCTCAACACACACACACACACACACACACACACACACAGTACATACTCTGATTCCTTATACTCAAAGGTCATACAATCACAGCCAACTAATCCCATCCATGGGACAAACATTTCCATCTAAGCACACACTTTCCCACTCACACCCACATCTCTGCATAAGCCCTTTCTCTACTAGGCCCTGCCTTCTCAGCGGGGGGTCCCCTCGAAGACATGCTCAGGACTTTTCAAAGGGGGCAAAGTCAAGAGTTATATCACTGAATCTGTAAATACATGGACTAAGTGGAACTTTCTAGAAGTGAGAACTCGGAGTCCCCGTGGGGAAAGTTAGGAAGGTGTTAATGAATAAACATGAACATGCTCATTGTTTCACAATCCCCTAATAGAAAAACCTGCGATTAGATAGATACTCTATTATCCCGGCACCTTAGGTGACATAGGCTTATTTTAGATCCCTGTCAACACGGCTGTCATTGCCATGTCAGAAAGGGGGTTCATCTCCGTGCGCTCCCAGCCCCTCTCTCCTTGCTATTGTTCTCCTGATCCTGGCACCTGAATTCCCTTTTCTGGAGGTGGTTCTGAAGAGACAAAAAAACGGAGGCTGCACCTCTGGAGAGCCCCGCGAATGCCTTTGTCTTCTCCCTGCTCAGCTCTACTTCTCCTTTGTTCTGCATTCTGCAAACTTAGTGGCACTTTGCCTGCCCTCTGCAGTTTTTTGAGTTCCAGGAAATGCCCCAGTGATGTTTCTTGTGCCGTGACCCATGTATGACCCATCACTGTAGGGCCCAGGGGCCTCTCTCCTCTGTCCTACTGTTCTGCACTGCCTGTGGTAGCTCAGTGATGGGACTGTCACTCACTAGCTTTCCTTCCTTTCTTCCTCCCTCCCTTCCTCCCTCCCTTCCTTCCTTCCTGCTTCCTTCCTACTTTCCTTCCTTCCTTCCTTCTTTCTTTCTTTTTTCTTTCTCTTTCTTCCCTTCTTTCTCTCTTCTTCCTTTCTTCCTCCTTCCTTTCTCTCTCTTTCTTTTCTTTCTTTTTTCTTTTTTGGGCCACACCCTGGGATGCTCAGGGGTGACTCCTGACTATGCACTCAGAAATCTCTCCTGGCTTGGGAGATCATACCAGACTCATGAGAATTAAACCACAGTCTGTCCTAGGCTAGAGTGGGCAAGGCAGACACCTTACCACTTACATCACTGCTCCAGCCCCTTTCTTTCCTTTCTCCGTTCTTTCTTCCTCCTTCCTTCCTTTCTTTTCTTTCTTCTTTTTTTTTTTTTTTGGTTTTTGGGTCACACCCGGCAGCGCTCAGGGGTTACTCCTGGCTCCATGCTCAGAAATTGCTCCTGGCAGGCACGGGGGACTATATGGGGCACCGGGATTCGAACCGATGACCTTTTGCATGAAAGGCAAACGCCTTACCTCCATGCTATCTCCAGGGCCTCTTTTCTTTCTTCTTTATTTTTCTTTATTTCTTTCTTCTTCCTTTCTTTTCTTTCCTTCCTTCTTCCTTCCTTCCTTCCTTCTTCCTTCTTTCTTTCCTTCCTTCTTCCTTCCTTCCTTTCTCTTTCTTCTTTCCTTCCTTCCTTCCTCTCTCCCTTCCTTCCTTCCTTTCTTTCTTCCTTCCTTTCTTTCTTTTTTCTTTCTTTCTTTCTTTCTTTCTTCTTCTTCTTCTTTTCTTTCTTTCTTTCTTTCTTTCTTTCTTTCTTTCTTTCTTTCTTTCTTTCTTTCTTTCCTTCCTTCCTTCCTTCCTTCTTTCTTTCTTTCTTTCTTTCTTTCTTTCTTTCTTTCTTTCTTTCTTTCTTTCTTTCTTTCTTTCTTTCTTTCTTTCTTTCTTTCTTTCTTTCTTTCTTTCTTTTTTTCTATGTGCACCACAAGTCAGGCAGTGCTCAAGTGTGATAGTGAGAGCAGACTCCCCATGAACCATGTTTGCACTGCTCCTAGTATCTGGGGGTGTGAGGGCAGCTTTATCCACTTTGTTTGGGCATTAGCTTGCTTCTCCTTAGAGAGGTGAGCTGAGGCTCAGTAGTCTCGTCCTCAGAGTGGCATCTTCAGGCACCAGTATATGTTTGGGTGCAGGGGACTGTGGGAGGGTCACTGAGGAACAGGTGGTCAGCACCATGGCCCTGGGCATAAAATAACTACCGTACTACTCTTCCATCCAATGGCATGCATGTCTTTTGCCTTCTCCAGAAGTTTCTTCTTTGTCATCCAAACTACTGGTATCCTGGTTCATGATCTGTGTCTGGGGTGCGTGTGTCTATGTGCCTATGAACAGCAAAAGCCCCTCTCTGCCCCACTGCCCCCTTCTTTTCAGGACTCCAAGGCCCCCAGAAGCCAGGTGTCCCACCCCTACAATTTATGGATTATTTTCCCTCTGGGGTTGCCTAGCATATTTATCTACATCTGGTATTCACCAAGAACAAGAAGTCATACTTTCATTTTGGGATAAACCTAAGATCTGTCACCTAAAATGGAGTGTCTGGGAGAAGATGAGCTGCAGGAGTGGAAAATTGTGGCCAATAGCTAGTTGGTGAGCAGTGACCCTAATCTAAAGTCTTGATAGGATTGGACACCAGCAAGTCAAAACAGCCAGACCACGACTCTTCCAGGTGAAACATGCATCTCCTCATGACCGCTAGAGTGACCACATGAAGCCCTCCACAATGTTGTAGGGCCGCGGGATCATGGAGATTACTCCCCCAGCTATCACTGGAGGAATAGCTCACTTGTGAAAATGATGTAATGCAGCCATGGCCCTTTCTGAGGATCCACTGGGACCCTTGTCAAATCTATTCTTTCCTTCCTGGGCAGCTGCAAAATGGCTGTTGATCATCATCAGTTCTAGATGTCTAGGTTTTCACCACGGTAGGTTCTAGATGTTTGAGCACTTGCATTTTTTCCATAATTAAGAGTTTTCCCTCATTATCCTGGGCTCCTTACAGCTCTTCCCAAAAGAATATAAATGCTTTTAATTACAGTGTTCAGAGAAAGGGTCTTGGGGTGACAAGAGAAGCAAATACTGGAGCAGCACATTGTCTTTCTTCATAGTATTATCACAGCCTAGAAACATTTTTAAGTTCAATATTTTACCACCTTTTTTGTGTGCATCTTTCTATGGCAATGTGCTGCTATGATCCCCAGTTTAGCAGTATTGTACTCTAAACATAGAGCAAATGACTCAAGCACAGTGGTATTTGAAGGTGGAGATAGTCTTGCTGAAGGACAAGCATCCTAGTTCTTCACTCAATGTGGTTTTCCAATATCTGAAGTGGAAGCAGGTTTGTTCAACAGGGTGTATTCCTGTGTGTTCTTTCTGTGCTCTTTGACAGTCTGAACAAAAATAATTCTGCATCCTAAGCTGGCCAGGTGGTTTGGCATGTAGGTACCTAGAGGTCTATGAAGTTGCACATGCCCTTGGATTGCATCAAGTGGAGATACTCTGGTAGGAGTACTGAAGTGAGCTTTCCTCAAAATACTGTTTAGTACCATCTTCAATACTTTCAATCTCAAAAGAAGTCTGCATTGGCTTAGAAAACAAGAAAATAAGCTGTTTGCCTTGCATACAGCTCACCCAGGTTCAATCCTTGACATCATTGACATCCCATAGAGAAATTCCTGAGTGGAGAGCCAGGAGTACGCCCTGAGCATTGACAGCTGTGGCCTCAAAACAAAACAACCAAACAAAAATGCACAGTGAGATCTCCTAACTTAGCTGCTGTGTGTTCAGTGGGAAATGGATAAGACAGAGACAAGAACTGGACTCAGCTGGCTGTGCTCTGGATTCAGCATCCCAGTTCCACCATTTGAACAGCTCTCGTGTTTCCCTGAGCTGTCCCTCTGTCTCTCTGACTCTCTTCCCTTCAGAAAACCCAGCCCAGAGCAGAAAGGAATGGTCAGGGTTTCTCTCCTGGAATCTGTCATGGACTGGAAGATGCAAAACTCAGGATTTCCAGGGACCATCTACCTATAAGAAGCAATGGGAGTTGGATGCTGCATCGAGTGAACAGAAAACATGGTATAATCAGGGTGCTAAGGGCTCAGTCAATCCTACAGAGTGTGAGGGTCAAGAATCATGTCCCTAATTAGCTTATTCATGGGTGAATATGGAGAGTATTATGTTGAGCAAAATTAGTCAGAAAGAGAGACAGATAATAGAACAATCGCACTCATTTGTGGGATATGAGGTGGGGGATAGAATGGTAATAATATCAAAGACAATAGAGAGAAGGGCCAGAAAGTTGGGTCTATGGTATGTAGTTTGCCACAGATAGCAGGAGATGCAGTTAGGCAGAGAATAATCTCTCTTGAAATGATCACTCTGGACAAGAACTGGGTGCTATAAGGAGATAAAATGATAGGCATGATACTCTTCACTGACCATATTTACAAACCAGTGTTTAAAGGGGAGGTGAGGAAAGGAAGTGAAAGAGAGATAAGTGTCTGCTCCCTAGGCAGATGGGGGGGCATGAGAGAAACTTGGGACATTAGTGGTGGAAACATGTCCTGGTGAAGGGTATGGGAGATTGCATAACTGAAATTCAATCACAAACAATTTTGTATCTGTGAACAAAACTATTATGAACAACCTCGTATCCATGGTGTCTAAACAGAGTAATTAATAATAACAACAAAATCATGTCTCTGATCCACACACATATCAAGCGAGCTCCAGGCCCAAGGGAAACCTATCCAGTGTAGGCATAGGCCTTCTGAGACTCTTTTAGAACCAAGGACTGTGGGACCCAGGAACCACACCCAGTCCCTCCCTTAAGGCACCAGACCAAGAGTTTTGTGGATTCGGGGACAGGAGTGTCATGTCCAAGCCCAGCTGTCTGTGAAAGGCAACCGAGTCCCGGAGGAGGCGATGAGCCAGAGCCTTAGCCTGGGAATGAGAACAAGCTTTATAATCTTAGTTTTAAAGTGATCCATGTCCATCTTCCCTAGGAGATAATTTCTGGACAGTTGGTACTGCTCTTGGTTTGGGGAAAGGGCTGCTGTGATAACAGACCATGAGGATGATGTCATTCTTTGTCACTGCACGTAACATGGATGTCTCCATTATCAAGGGAAGCACACTCCAGATGTGTCTTTTGACTTTCCTGGTGCAGTGCCTAATTTTGCCCCCAAAAATATTTCAGTCAGAAAGTCCATTGGAGAAGTCAATCATAACCCCTGCATGGATTACTGGCTATATTTCTGACATGGCTGTGACATCATATATATATATATATTTCCTTTTATTTATTTGGCTTTGCCTCCCTTGCTACTACAGAAATTCGGCCTTAGTTATCCTGCAATCTTATAGAAATTTTCAGCACCAAAGACTGCTAAATTCCCTGCTGACTAGTATATTCGCAACTCAAAGGTTGAGCCCAGTCAGTTCCCAGCAACTTGCTTTTTCCTGCTCTCAGCTTCATGGTGCTAAACAGTAGCTTCTGTCTTTCTTGAATTCTACTTTCCAGCAGGCTGCAAACTTCTTGCAAACCAGAACAGCTCTGTCTCAGGTTTTGCCTTACCTCTAGCAGGGCTCTTTCTCTCTTACATAGGGTAGTTGTTTGATATGTAGATTCTAGGGTCGGGTACCATTGTGTTGTCCCTCCTAACAATCCTCTGCCCTTTGTTCCCCTGAACATATCTTGCATACCAGAGTTGTGCTTAAAATGTCATCAGCTGAATAGTAAAGTTTGTCTCTCATCTCATAGATGTGGGTCCCCATACAATGCATTTTGTGTGGTCTCAATTATTTCATACTCATCTGCTCCTGTACCCGTTTTCCTCTCGTGAAGTACTACAACACATAGTGAAGTAGTACAACACATACTGCAACACGTCTACAGCAATTCTTGAGGCAGAGCTGGGAGCAGAACCCATGTGTCCCTAATGGCGTCAGAGCTTTCACCTCTGGTCAAGGGCCTATCTCAGTTCCTACAACCTCCTCACAGCTGATGAGAGGGCAAACAAATGGACAGGACTTCCTGGAGGTGCAGCAGACAATGGGATCAGGTGAATTTGATGGTTCCATTGATTCTTTGTTATTGTTTTATGGGGATTTTTGGTTGGTTTTTATTTGTTTGTTTTTGAGCCACACTAGGAAGCACTCAGGGATTACTTATGGCTCTGCACTCAGAGATCACTCTTGGCAGGCTCATGAAACCATATGGGATGTTGGGGATAAAACCTAGGTCGACCACATACTAGGTAGGCCTATTGTGCTCTCTGGCTCCCAGGGGTTTTTTATTTGTTTATTTTTAGTAATATCTTTTGATATAATTTTGATATGATATTTTTTAATATTTTATTTTGAGCCACACCTGGCAATGCTCAGGGATCACTCCTAAAGGAAGAGAAGGGATAGCAGGGTTTGAATTGTACAAGGCCTATACCCTACTGACTGTACTATTCCCCAGCCCATGGGTCCAACATTTTAAACCAGTCTTTGACACTTCGAGGATCATATCCAGTCTCACCATTGGTTCTCCCCAAATTCACCTCTTAGACACACTCCAGATAGTACTAGTGAGTGTCCTTGCTCTGAGAGCCTATCCATCTACTCATTCTTCCTGGGTGTTCCCAATTCTGCTCAGGGTTAAAGGTTTTCTGAGTTTTACAGCTCTTTGGTGACTCTATGCTGGGGAACTTACCTCTCACCCCTCAACTCCCTCATCCTATGACTCTTTCATGCATCTATGCTAAGAAACCTGAACCTGTCATGTCCACAACCAACCACAGATGCCCCAAGCTGGAGAGAGAGCACAGGGGTTAAGGCAAGTGCCTTCCACGAAGTTGCACACAGCTGACCCCAGTGCATTCCCCTGACCCCCAAAATGGTGCCTGATCACTGCCAGGAGTGAGTGATCCCTGAGCACAGAGTCAGAATGAAGTTCTGAGCACTGCCAGGTATGGCCCCCAAAAAACAAACTAGCCAAACGTAAATAAAATAAGCAGAGCTGTGCAGCGTTGGTCAACATGGAAACCTCACCTTGTCTGTCTCTCAGGAAGCAGAACCAATGAGAGCAGAGGCATCTCCCAATGTTCAAGACCAACCCAAGGTTGGAACAAAGCAAGGACACCCATCTCTGAATAAATGAATGAATGAATGAATGAATGAACGAACAAGCAAACAAACAGCATGAGAAACTCAAAACACAACCCTGGAGGGATGGGGATGAGGGGGATGATATGGGGAGTGGAGATTCATTTGCCATTCATGATCCTGTCCATGCTCCCAAGGCCATTTAGAACATCTCACAACTGAGAAAAAACTCCAGTCTCCTTCTCTGAACCACCTGACTGAGCCACCAGACAGCTTCGTTCCCTCATCCCCCTCACAATCCCTATCTTCTCACACACATTATTACCTGCAACAAATCTCAAGTCTTGATTTTTCTTTCCTTTTCCAGATGAAAAAGGCACTGGGGAAGCTTTGTTTGTTGGTTGTGTTTGTTTGTTTTTGCACCAAGAAGGGAGAGAAAGATGTGCATGAGGAAAGAACTAAACATGTAAGAGAGGTTATTCTACAGAAACTTGAACCCTCAATGGGTGTCCTCCTGAGGATCCTTCCCTAGCTTACACGATTAAATAAATCCCTAGAACCTGAGTGAGGAACAGGTGTGTTTGGAGACTGCATGATGGGGCAGATTGAGAGGAAACATTTCACGGGAAATATTGTCTCAAAACAATGATTCATCCTGCGTTCCCGGAGCCTCACATCACTGCATTTTTCTTCTAGTTCCATGTGAAACGGCTGCCAGTTGCCACAGACGGAATGCTCTCCAGATTCCATCCTGATGGGGTCATTTTCCCCCCTTCGATCATTTATCTGCTTCTTTCTGTTTTATTTGAGTCCCTGTGTTGTCTAATAAGACACCCAAGAAGACACCTCCTGATGCAGACAGAGGAGTGACAACTCGCCCACTAGACGACCCAACCACTAGGGGGAGCCCCTGGGAAACTGGCCAAGAAGGATGCACACACTGAGTAGGTCAAACAATTCAAGGCTTGGTATAATCATGGATAGTTGAGGTTTTGTGCTATTCCTCTTCCACTTGATTTGAACACTTCTCCCCAGTAAATGCTGACAACCACAATGCTTGGAGTTTCTGCCCTATTAGACGGTTGTATTTGTTTTTGAGGTATTATATGGTGTATATTCTAAATACCTCAGAGCATTGCTATCATTCTGTATTTATCCTTCTTCTTCTGGCTTACTTTATTTAACATAATATTGGCCTGACTACTTAGTTCTGAGGCCTGGATCTGGAAGCAGGTGGGAACAGGAGGGGGAGTGGGTAGGGTGTGGAGGAGGTATGGAAGTTTGGGGTTTCGAGAAGATGAAGGCACCAACAGGGCACAGGACAGGGTACTGAACCGGCACCTGAGGTGGAGAAACAATATGTAGTGTGCAGAGAAAGATGAGGGGACAGACTGGAGTGCAGGTCTGAGTGGGGTGCAGTAATCAAAAGCAGACCCTGAAGAATAAGAAACATAGCACAGTTGGGAGGGAGGGTGTTTGCCTCTTAGGAGGCCAACCCAGGTTCAATCATCAATATCCCAGATGGTCCCCTGTGCCCCACCAGGAGTGATCCCTGAGCTCAGAGACAAGAGTAAGACCTGGACATTGCCTGGTGTGGAGCAAAAGCAAAAACAAACATCGAGATCCTAGGAAAAAGCCACACTCTGGAACATGTCAGCAGGACCCTAAGCAGGACTGAGACTCCCCACCCAGCTCAGATGTTGCTCTTGGTACCTGCCTGGACCTGTGTCTAAGGATGCTCCTTACTCCCCTCAGTGTGCTGCTATGGGGCTGCATATACAGCCACACAACACTTCCATCATTTCAATACTGACACCCCAGAGGGAACGCACCAAATTACATGCGAAAGTATCATAGAAGTAACCTGAGTTCAACAGGCAAAACTAATAACAGAATTAATAAAGGATTAACTAGCAGCAAACAGCTTAGTAAACTTTAAGACAATGGTACCATGACTCCACGGTGAGATATAACAATTTTCACGAATCGTTTGTCTTTGAATAAAATTTGTTGTGGATAATTCCATTACCGCTTATTTATAGCAAGCAATATTGGGTGATTATTTACACTTGCCAAGGGGCATGTTTGTGGGAAACTGGAGACAGTGGTGGAAGAAATGTTATACAGGTATTGGGATTGAAGTTGGAGCACTGAATGCCTTCTGAGCAACTTGATAAACCACGCTATTTAAAATAAATTAATTTGGGGGCTGGGCGGTGGCGCTGGAGGTAAGGTGCCTGCCTTGCCTGCGTTAACCTAGGACAGATCGCGGTTCCATCCCCCGGTTCCCCATATGATCCCCCGTGCCTGCCAGGAGCAACTTCTGAGCGAATAGCCAGGAGTAACCCCTGAGCGTCACTGGGTGTGGCCCAAAGAACCAAAAAAAATATAAAAAAATAAAAATAAAATAAATTAATTTATTGTTTTAAAAAAGGACTCAGGCATTGCTCATCTCACATCTTTTTCTTTTGCACGTTTACCCACCCATTGTCTATTGTTGTGAGGCCACTACCAAAAACTGAATGTGTTCAGTGATATTCCTCATGTGCCTGAGCTTGTCCAACCAGAATATTCCTTCAGGTTGCTCCCTCCTCTCTTCTATAAAGCTCTTGCCTTTGAGTCTCTCAAACAGAAAAGAATCCTGTGGAATCCCTAGTCAGGTTTCCAGGGACACCTTTTACAAGACCTGCAAGGGGCCTTTTGAGGAGGAAACTGGGTCATGTGACAAACCCCTCAGGAAGTGAGTGACACTGTCACTCTCTCACCCCTAACCCATTTAAAGAAACTGAAGTGATCCTCTATCCTGTCACCATCATCCTCTCTGTCACCAGCCACCCTCAGACACCTACACTTTACAGTCCTCACTGCACTGATTCAATCACTTGGTTTCTTTTCTCCCCATATCCTCTCATTCTATGCTGGTGGGAATGCTGTCTAGCCCAGCCTTTATGGAAAACAATATGGAGATTCCTAAAAAAAAAAAAAACTGGAAATTGAACTCCCATATGATCCAGCTATACCACTCCTAGGGATATACCCTAAGAACACAAAAATACAATTCAAAAATTCGTTCCTCACTCCAATATTCATTGCAGCACTATTTACAATACCAGACTTTGGAAACAACCAAGATGCCCTTCAATAGATGAATGGCTAAAGAAACTGTGGTACTATACACAGTGGAATATTATGCAACCGTCAGGAGAGATGAAGTACATGGATGTACATGAAATCAATTATGCTGAGTGAAATAAGTCAAAGGGACAGAGAAAGACACAGAATAGTCTCACTCACCTATGGGTTTTAAGAAAAATAAGATATTTTTGTAATAATTCTCAGAGACAATAGAGATGAGGGCTGGAAGGTCCAGTTCACAATATGAAGCTCACCACAAAGAGTGGTGAGTGCAGTTAGAGAAATGTCTACACTGACAACTAACATAATAATGTGAATGAATGAGGGAAGTTGAAAGCCTGTCTCAAATACAGGCAGGGGGTGGGGGGTTGGGTTGGGGGGATTTGAGGCATCGGTGATGGGAATGTCACACTGGTGAGGAGAGTATTCTGTATATGACTGGAACCCAACTACAATTATGTTTGTAATCAAATTGTATAAATAAAGATATTAATAAAAAAAAACAATCATCTGGTTTCCAGGAACGAAAGGCAGAATGAGCACACTTGTCTGACAGTGAGAGGGAGGTAGTTGGAAGGGACCCAGGCCACTAATGTAGAGAGACAGACCAGGAGGCCAAGAGAGTATCTACTCATGGAAATGTTGCTCATGAACTAGACAGGAGCAAGAGCTGTGTACTCAGCTGCCCTCAAGAGATATAGATTCAAAGACATGGGACCAGGGCTGGAACTATAGCATAGCAGAGAGGACACTGTCCTGCCTGTGGTCAGCCTGGATTTGATCTCTAGCACTACTGTGTTCTACAGAAACCCCATCAGAAATGATCACTGAGCACAGAGCTAGGAGTAAGCCTTGAGCACTGCTGGGTATGAAAAAAATAGAAATGAGGACAGAGAAGGAAAATGCTCATTACCCTCTGAGAGAAACACCTTTTCCCTCTGGAAGATCACTGTGAAATGTCACTATTGGGAAGGTCCCACTTTCCAAAAGGTTGTGGATGAGGATGGCACTGTTCAAGTTAGGCCAGAGAGCCTTCATGTGTGGGATGCAGGGACTCATATCTGCCATCATACATGGCCACCAAGCTCCATTCATGCTGTTTCTGTCATAGGCCCTACTTATTCGTAGGCTGAGAGCTTAGCTATGGAAGTCATAGGTCAGCTATCAGCAGCCATGGGGAGCCCAGAGACACCAAGTACTGTCACTTCTTCAGACCCTCTCTAGTTCACTTTACCCTATGAGTCTGACCCAACCCCATTGGGGAGGAGGGCCCTAGAAGTTCAGCAGAGGTCAGTGGCAGGTGTGAACTCAGGGCCATGCACCCTTCATCTATGCCTCAGTCCCATTTCCGGGAGGCCCATCTGTCTGCTTTCCTTTCCACCCACCTCCCCAGGCTACCTGTGCCCAAGCTGACCTGGACAAACCATTTCCTGCCCAACCCTGATGGCACTGTCAACTGGACAGCTTTAGCCCCTTGTCCTCCACACAGCAGAAGACACAGTAGGAGAAAAAGAAGAATCAGGTTTCTTTGGCCAACACAAGCTTTGGAAACTCACAATGATGCTCAGAATGTGGCACTGGATTCCCTGTTCCCTTGCTTCTGCTAGACCATACCTACTGCATCTGGCAGGATCTCCAGACAAGTATCTCTCAACCCACTGGGAAGCAGAATTCCCAAGAGGAAAGATTCCCCCCATTTGGGAAGGATTTTTCTCAATAAAAAGCTGATAATCACTTATTAATATTTTCCCTGACATCATCCTGGCAGGGTGAACCTTGAATATCATCAGAGCATTCCACATGAAGCTTATACTCTGCACAACCAAGAACCAAGTTATCCATGGTGGTAAGTGGTGCTGGGTGTTAGATTTGTCAGGACTTTGGAAACAAACCTCAGCCTGAGCATGAGCAGGCATGACCCATGCGTGTGCAGACCACCTCAGCTCCAAGTGTGAGGATCTCTGTCCAGTTCCAGCAAGAGGGCCTTGGGGGAGGAGGGGAACGAGTAATACCACAGTGAGGATCGAGGGTGTTTGCTTTGAAAGCATCCATGGGTTCAATCCCTGGCATCCCATAGGTCCCCCTGAGCACCCCCAATATTGATTTCCGAGTGCAGTCAGGAGTAAGCCACTCCACCAGGTATATCCCCAAATCAAAAACAAAAAAAAAAGTGAGGCCCATGTGCTTCCCTAAAGAGGCAGTTGAGATGTTGGTGTTATGAACAACTCTACCTGATTCTATAGGGCTTGAAGCCCAGCCAGTCTGCACCTTCCACACTAAGCAGAAATCATTCTAGAATTCCCCGAACTTTCAGAGCCAGCTCCTTGCCACAGTGTGGAAAACATATACCTTCCTTCCTGGGCATTGGTAGACTGTGCAGCTCCTCCAATTCTCCCCTGTAAGTCTCATAGTTCCCACCAATCACCACTAGCCTCATGTTCTTTCATACCCTCTGCACCAGCTCACATTTCCTCTTCTGCAACCCTCATACCCACACTGCAAGGACAGTTCAATCACTCCTTCTCACTAGGTGGTGAACTTGGGTGAACAGCACCTGGACACAGAGGTAGGGATGCATGTCCAATACCATCGCAGGCTCCCTGCATGTCTCATGGGTGTATAATATGCAAACAGATCAAAAATTGTGCTGTTGCTTTTGAACATCTGCAGAAACAAAAGCCTCTTTGTTTGGCTCCCATCAGTGTGGCTAGCAAGTGAAAAGTACCCATCACAGGATAACCTGCCTTGTCACAGAAAACACTAATGGTGCAATCTAAGAAGTGAATTCTCCAAATCATGGATGAGAAGATCTCCACAAGGCCTGACTCTATTTCCTTCTGAGGCATGCTGCTCCCTCCCTGTACATGCGATAGACAGTGTTGGCGAGCGAGTGAGGCACTTGGCAGGAAGGGCTTCCTGTGAGGCCTCGGAGGGCGCATCTGGCCCATTGCTATGTCCCGCGCCCCACCCCAAGGATGAGAATTTCTGCATCACACTCTGCTCTCAGACTTGGCAAGGCACATGGTTCAGGGGAGGTGAATTCACATTATCCCCTCTTGTCCTTTCTGTTTTGGAAATGCTCACTTGGGGCAGCCCAACAGACGGAACATGGGATTGCCCTGGAATCCACATCTAATCTTCCTCCAGCATCTGTCCAAAAACATCCTTTCTCTCATCTCAGTATAGATACGGCATCTGCAGCCTATTCTGGTCAAAGCAATTTGGTGACAACAGTCAAGTATGTCATAAGCTTCACTCGCCTCCACTGACAGCCCCCATGCCCCATTACTGGTCTCTCCCCATCCCAGATCATGATCTTGACCAACTCTCAGACAATCCAGTTTGCTTGGCTTTTTTCTTCTATAATCACTTCTATACCATGTTGAAATTTCAATGGCCACTGTCATTTCCATGTCACCAATTTCTAAAATACACAACATCCATTGGTGATCACCTTCTCCCATCATCTCTACTCTGCCTTCATGATACCCATTCATGGCCAAAGAACTTCCTGTCAACACCAACATCAACATCCCTCCACTGAATGAAGCTCTAAGGACCTCGTGGAAACACACACAGCCTTGGTCCTGCTGTGGCCGATGTGCCCTGCTCTGTTCCCTACCCCCATTGTGCTGTCTTGTCTCCTGAGCTGCCTATTTACTCCCAATCTCCCTTTAGGACCTCACCCCCTTCTTTCCTCTCCCTCCAGGCCTCCCTTAGATCTAGTCATTATTAACACATATACTGGGATTTCTGCTCAGGGCTGTCTTCCCTTGCTCCATCCTAAGAACTGGCTTCTCTTCAAGGTGTTATTTTCCCTAGTAATGTTCTGCTTGAAAGAGGGAACAACAACAATCAAAACAACTGTTGGGACCTAACTTCTGAACAAGGAGGGAAGCCATTTTTTAAAAGCCACATGGCAGGCTTCTTCTTTAGGGTCTCAGCAGGGAGAAATATCATTTTGTAAGGACCACATGTAGTGAACCTATTTCCATAGACCCCGCCTCAGTCTACCTGGCTGTACCTGGTAGCCTATCAGGGAAGGACAAGAGAGTAGTAGGAAGATACCCCTAGACAAGAGTCAATTGTTTTAAGGATCATCAGAAAGTTGAAACCACCCTACATCCCTATCCTATATAATCCCCTATGTGACCTTGGATGAGCTTCTTCTTTCACCCCTGTGGGAGAGAATCCTGACTGGTCAGTTAGGAGCTGTTGGAAGGAGGAATAAGTTTAAACTTTACTCCAATTTGTGTGGTCTTGTCCTTCGATTTCTGGACCTGAACACAACCAAACAGAGAATGATTGAGATGCTCAAGTGGGTACTTCTCAGTCTGGAATCAAAGATGGCTGACAGTGGCCTCAAGTGGCTTTCAGTTTCTCCTCCTATCTTCTCAGTGCACTGTTGAGTCAGCCCTGGATGAGGCTGGATGATGGTTAGATGGAGAATGAGGTCTTTCTCTTCCACCTCAGACCACTCTTCTGCCACCCTGTTCAGCCGGCAGGTCTGAGGGTTCAGGATAGCGTAGAAAATTCACAGGCAGTCAGACTTCAGGAGATATCAGCTTTATTCAATGGATAAGGCTGAAGAAATTCCCAGAATGAGCCCCCGTCTTCCTCAGACCCTTGCTTTTATTGACAAGAATCAGGTACCACCCTAGGCTGGGAGCAGAATACCAAGTAAGGAATAATCCAATATACTATCACCAGGTCACACCCTAGGCTGGGGCACAATTATTCATTAGGGTAGGATCAGTAACACAACAGTGCACGACCTCCTTCTCAGCTGTACAAGCATCTGAAAGAGATGGGCCTCTGTTTTCTGACCTAGCCTACTTGCATCATTCTAGAAGGCCTGCTGAGTTCTCCCAATCCTCTTATTTATTCCTTCACAGTTGGATGTTAGCACTGCCTGTCTGAGTCACCATAAATGCTGAAGGTGGGGTGGAGTGCAATGAGTGCTACCCTCGGCAGGTCACCATTCACAGATGACTCAGGGGAGCTAGTTGTTGTTTGAGCAGTGGCTTTCTTAATAGTGACAAGTTGTAAATATAAGGTAACAGTATCATAACTATTAATTGATGACTACAAGTTGGCAGTCAAAAACTGGAAAGAAATCAACTATTTGAGTTTCTTTTGCCAACATAATAGTACAATGTATTGACCACCTAGAAATTTTCACATTCATTTTTACTCACTGTATAACCTGAAAAGAAGAATTGTATTATGCAAAAACTGGATCTGAGAAAAGCTAACTAACAGTTTTTGGTTTGGGGGCCACACTCAGTGACGTTAACAAATTACTTCTGGCTTTGAGTTGAGGGGCTACTCCTGGTAGTCTTCAGCCTTACCAGATGTACTAATTAATTTTTAAAAATATTGACTATTGGGGGTAAATATATTGACTACTAGGTACTACATACAAATCAATTTGGCATAATGATCTAAATATTATAAATGCAAACATGATTGTAAAAATATGCCAACATAAATAGACAGAAAGACATGACATCAAAATGTCAATACTTCACAAGTTGATTGATCTAAGATTAGAGGCTGCAGATCTGACATAAAGTATTTCCAGAAAGCTATCTTACAGGAATTGACAAACTGAATCTAAGTTTATAGGAGAAGCAAAATACAGAATAGGTAACCAAATATTGAAAAATAGCAGATTTGGGGCCCAGGAGATAGCATGGAGGTAAGGCATTTGCCTTTCATGCAAAAGGTCATCGGTTCAAATCCCAGTGCCCCATATGGTCCCCCGTGCCTGCCAGGAGCAATTTCTGAGCATGGATCCAGGAGTAACCCCTGAGCACTGCTGGGTGTGACCCAAAAACCAAAAAAAAAAAAAAAAAAAAAAAAAAAAAAAAAAAAAAAAAAAAAGAAGAAAGAAAAAGAAAAATAGCAGATTTGAAGAACTGGCACTATATGACTTCAAGATTAGTAAAGAGTAACAATAATGAAGTATGGTACAGTAAAAAGAATAGAAAAATAGATCAATAGAGAATGAATAAAGAGCCCAGGAATGCTCTCATCAATATATGTTGAATAATTTGTCAGCTTTGTCAGAGTTGAATAATCTCTAACAAAAGAGTAAAGACAATATAATGGAGCAAAGATAGTTTCTTCAACGAGTGAAACAAGTGAGACTTGAACAGAAGGAATGTCACAAACCGAAAGCAAATTACTTAGACACAGACATGAAAATTGTTTTCAAAAAGTAACTCAAAACAAATCTTACACCTCAAGGAAAAAGGCAAAACTCTCAAAAGTCCTATAAAATCAGATAGAAGAAAATTGAACTCACATTGGGTCTAATTGTGGATCTGGGTTTTTAGCTACAAGATCAAAGATCTGGCTCATACAGAAAAGAATTGATGAGCTTCATGAAAATTTTAAATGCCTTATCTGCAGAAGAAGATGCCAAGAAAATACAAAGGCAGTGTTTACAAAAGCTATGTATGTCTGATAAAAAAAAACTGTTCTAAATATACAACCAACTCTGAAAACTGAACAACCAACAGAGGACTCCAGCATGTAGTGTTTTGAGTTTCAAATGAATGAAAATCTTTGTGTGTCCTATTGGAAACAAGGATAAGCAATTTTATTTCTGGAACCAGAGAAAAAGTGCAGGGGGGTAAGGTGCTTGCCTTGCAGGTAGCTGATCTGGATTCAATCCCTAACACCCCATTGTCCCGTGAGAGACAGGAATAATCCTTGAGCCATGATGGGTGTGGCCCAACCTCTGCCAAAAGGCTTCTGATGGCTCCTATGAAGGTATACTGAAAGCTCTATCACAAAGTTTAAGTCTACATATGAGGGTTCTTGGGTTAATGGATGCCAAGGGTCATTAACGAAACAAGCACAGGGTAAGAATGATAATGTGTTTGCCTTGTACATGGCAACCCAGATACAGTGAACATCCCATATGTTACCCCGAACCCGCCAGGAGTGATTCCAGAGTATAGAGCCAGGAGTGACCTCTAAGGCCCAAAAACAAAAAGAAAAAAGAAACCAAGAAAGAAACAATAGATTAATAGTAGGGACACTTTCTTCTGAAAGTGCTGCATACAAGTAGTTGCAGTTAATGACAAACCCAACAACCTGGTTAAAAAGTGAGCAACTGAACAAATTCAGGGGCTTCAGGTAAGTATTTGAGAAAACCCCCTGCATCTGTGTCAAGGGGGAAATAATACACATTGGAACAAGGAAATGCTGTAGGCCCTTGAACATGGTATCAGCTAATACTGATAGTGTCCTGAAGATACTCTTGCTTATGTCAGTGTGTCAGTGGCAGGTCAGTGGTGCAATGTGGTTCATCCATGTAGAAAAGACATCTGGGCCTTCCCACCCATATCACCACACACCTCTAGGTATTTGCCCAAAGCAAAATTGAAAAGGTGTGTCCATGTAACAATCTAGATGCAGATGTTTATAGCAGCTCCAGTTACAGGAGCAATCAGGATGCCCATCCTAGAAAAAGGGACACATGAGCTGTGACGGGAGAGTGAGCCCTGATGAAAGGAAAGCTTCGAAAGGGCCCTAAGGAGCCTCAGGTGCACCTTCCTAGGAGGAAAGACCCTCCTTGGCTTAATGGGTGGGCATAGTACCCAACTCTTGCCTACCTATATAGGGGATGTCAATGAGATTTCTGTTAGCCAAAGCCAGAAATCAATCAAACAAATGTTAGGAAGCTCAACAACATGCTGTAACACGGGCACTTTTTCAGGTGGCAAATGTCACCAAGAACATTCACCCCAACAACATTCCCTCATGGAAGAGCTACAGTTGTGCAGGAAAACACTCCAATATTCCCGGTATATAGACTTCCTGCAGTATAGTTTAAGTGCCTTAAAACCAGGACAACTATTAAAATGTAGCCAGTGAGGAAAGTCAAGGAAACATGGGAAATTGGACTATTTAAAATCAATATGCATGACAATATTTAACTAGACTTAAATCAAACTAATGGCGTTGTCGACATCTGAACCACAGAGACTGCTCAAGAATGCCTAAACGTCTTTAGCTAAGTGTTAACCAATTCCACTGTCCCAAACCCACACATTCTGTTCCTCGGTGCTATGGGCATAGCATTGCTAAAGCCTATGTTAGCAATCATTTGGGGGGGGAGGGTCACACCCGGCTCTGCACTCAGAAATCGCCCCCTGGGCAGGCATGGGGACCCATATGAGATACCGGGATTCAAACACTTTCCTTCTGCATGCAAGACAAACATCCTATCTCCATGATATCTCTTCAGCACCCAAGCCCCCAATCTTGGGCAGATGTGGACACCAGAACTTGAATCTAAGCAGCAACAACTGCTTTGAAGCTTAGTATGAGACGGGAAGGTTTTCGATTAGAAGTGCTGGTTCAATTCCAAGCTCAGGAAACAGGACTCTGAGTATTTTTGTTTGTTTGTTTGTTTTTGGATCACACCCGGCAGAGCTCAGGGGTTACTCCTGGCTCCATGCTCAGAAATTGCTCCTGGCAGGCACGGGGGACCATATGGGGCACCGGGATTCAAACCTATGACCTTTTGAATGAAAGGCAAACGCCTTACCTCCATGCTATCTCCCGGGCCCCACTCTCTGAATATTTTTTATTCAGCTTACAGGAGGCTTATTAAATGGCTCCTTTCTGCAACCTGTTTGACTGGACTGCCATTAAGAGTCTCACAAAATGCAACACGACAGGACTCATCCGCTCTGCGCACACGGCCATGAGACCCCTGGAAAAGGAACTTGGAGTGCCCTGCATCGACCTATGCTTTCAGCAGGAGCCTTGGGGGCATCAGAAAGGGGTCCCTGAAATCTGGCTCTTGGCTCATATTGGTCAGCACCACCCCAGGCTGGGGCTCCAGAAAACGTGTGGAAGCCAGAATACCTGGGTGGATGGTTGGAGGTTCCTCCTGACTGCTTGGATCTGGAAGGTAGGAAATCTCAGCAGCCTGCAGGGTTTTGCATGGATCCTCATTCTTGGGGGCAGTGCTCCCGTCCCTGGGGGTCGTTCAAAGGACTGGGGCCACACCGAGCAGCCCTCAGTCCACCTGAAAGATGGGTCAGCACTACTGAGGAGAGAGATCACTTAAGTCACTGAAGACATGCTGGGGCCTCTGGGGGGTGATTCTCAGGGCTGAGATGAGCATATGTATGCCAGGCTCAGTGCCAGACCCATACCTTAGGGAAGGTGCCACCTTGCCAGCTCAAGGAGACCATTTCTCATCAGCATGGGCAAATGAAGCATTGAGATGGAACAGACAGCAGCCTGCACTTACGTCCTTTCCTTTCTCCCTTCCCTCCCCTCCTTCCCTTCCTTTTTATCCTCCCTTCTCTCCCATTTCTTTCCTTTCCTTCCTTCCTTTCTTCCTTTCCTTCCTCCTTCCTTTTTTCTCCCTCCCTCCCTACTTTATTTCTTTCTTTCTCCTTCTCTTCCTTCTTCCTTCCTTTTTGTTCTTCTTCATTCCTTTTCCTCCTTTTCTTCACTCCCTCTCTCTTTCCTTTTTCCTCCCTCCCTACTTCATTCCTTTCTTCCTCCTTCCCTCCCTCCCTTTTCCTCCCTCCTTCCTCCCTCCCTTTCATCCTTCCTTCTCTCCTTCCTTTCTTCCTTCCTTCCTCTAATATTGCTTTGCAGAACCCACAAATAAATGAGCAGGAAAAAAACATCCTCTGCATGTCTGCTGGAAATATAAAAGCGACTGTCCTAAAAAGAGAAAACCCAGGGCCTGAAGCTGTGAAAAGCACATGCCTTGCACACGCAGCCAACCAGATATGATACAGGTTAGAACCCCAGCATCTCATATGCTCCCTTAAGCACCATCAGAAGTGATCCCTGAGCAGTGCTGGTCGTGACCCCCAAACTCAAACCAACCATAAGAAGATACCTAGGCCCCAAGATGGTAGTTGTCTCAGAGTCCCCCATAATGCCCCAGGGCCATTCTTTATGATGGGAAATGGAAGTGGGGCCTGACCACTCACAGCAACACAGACATGGACCTCAGCAGGGAAGAACTGAAGCAGGACTCAAGTCCCTGTAGCCTGTGCCTGCATGTACCATCTCGAGCTACTGTCCCAGAGTTAAAGATGGGCTCAAATGTGATTCCAGCAGTTCATATTTTGACTTTTTTTTTCCACCAGCAAATGTCTTTTGGTTTCCTGTTTACCAGATTGGAGTGTGGCCCTCTAGGGAGAGACTCTGGAGTGACCCGAGGGTGACATTTCCCTGTGCCGTCCCTCTCGGGATCCTCCGGGACTCTGAGCATCTGCCCCATCCTGAGCGTGGGTCTGGGAAGGCCGAAAGAGCCAGAAGATCACAGGAGTCCCTGAGGAGGCGGCATTTCTCAGACCCATGGAGTTGAGGGCCTGGTCCAGGTGAGGAGCTCTCAAGACCATTCATGGCAAGGGATCCTGCTCAGGACCCCTCAACTCAGCACAGGATCTTGGGTTCTTCCCAGGGACAAAGCCCTGCTGCCTGCTGTTGATGCTCTTCCTCAGCCCAGAGGCTGTGCTCAGATCCAGGCCAGGAGCCTCGTACCTCACTGCAGCTGGACTGTCTGTTGACATCTGAGGGACTATCAGTGCAGTGATGGGGTGCAGTGACAGGAACAGAACAGTCACCCAACAAATGCTACAGGGACAAGTTGAGACCAGGAATGGTTGCACTGACAGAGAAGGGTTCAGAGACAAGATGGATCATTACACATGGGGACAAGACCACATATGAGACAGAGGGAAAAGGGACAGAAAGGACGGTAACAGAGGGACAGAGAGATGGATGGAACAGAAGGGTAGAGGGATGGGAGACAGAGGGATGTGCCATCTTCTCCCTCGACCTCTCTCCTCCCCAGGGGCTCCACTGATCACCAAAAACTCAAACCTGGGCCACCCCTGGGTGCTGATTCTTCCTTCTTATAATCTCTTGCCCAGCCCCGCCCAAACCCCTGTTGCGATTCCAGGTGGGGTCCCCCTGCAGGTAGTCTATAGGGAGCTGTGAAAGGAGTCTTCCTGATCTTGCTCAGCCTCATCACTATGGGGTACACTAAAAGTCAGGACCGTCCTTGCCCACACTCACAGTGTTCCCACCCCACAGCCCTTTGCTCCCAGCTTCCTCCTCACCAGACCACACCTGCATGGAAAGAAAGATGAAGAGTATTTGTGCAACACAGTAGAACCAGCGGGTAATGGATTAGAGATGGGGCAAAAGGAGGACTAAGGAGGAGGGTCAGGGAGGACAGGGAGGGAGGAGGAGTAGGAGGGGATTAAGGGACGAGGCTCAAAGGGAGAAGGACAAGAGAGATGGACCAGAGAGAGGAGACAAGAGGTGGGTTTGAGGGAGGAAGATAAAGGAGAAGGGTCAAAGGGAGGAGATTGACCATGGTAGCAGATGGTTCTCGAGACAGGACAGAACACAGGGGACAGACAGTGTAGCTCAATATAGACGATTGAATCAAAGAATCAGTGCTCAGCTGCCTCAAATTCAGTGTGTTTTCGGGGGGGATGGCTTGGGGGGGGTGACTTGGCAGAGAGTGTTGTGCCCAAGGTATGTACAAGCAGCATTCCCTACCCAGGCCCCTGCCACAGCTACACTAGAGACCCCAAGGCCTACTACCACTGCTTCAGACTGGGCCCAAGTCCTGTGAGCACTTTCTGTGTCTGAGCACTGTGCAGTGGGGACCAGAGCCTGGGCTCACCCAACACTATTGGGAAGTAGATAAGGAGGAGTCAGTCCTGCGGAGAAGCGCAGAAAGTGGGGTTCACCAAGCTGCAACACACTCACACAGGCACCAACACACATTCCAGCACTCACATTGAAGCATGCATATATGAGTACATGCATATGTTTACAATGCAGCTACACACATCAAAATTTGAGCACACACTTACTCATGCTCAGACACAAACACGCACGTGTGGACACACATGTGCCCACAGACCTTCTCATGATCCAAAGCTCACATGGAAACATGCACATCACGAGTACACACATTCACACAAGTACCTACGCACATGGAAACATGCACATGTGAGCACACAGATATACTCACACCTATTTATGCTCCAACACTTACATGGAAACAATCATATATGAGAACACAGATCCATACACAAACAAACTAAAACATACACGTGCGCACCTCAGACACATAAGCTCACATATTCATGGACACAAGCATCACACATGAGTACTCACATATGCAAATTTATATACATTAATAACACCACACTTGCATTTGCACAGATGTGTACATATATGCATATATGAGTTTGCACACAAACTCTCACATGCGGACATGTGTGTACTCATATAGACACTCTTCACTCACTGCAATCTTACATACTTACATGCAGACGTGTATCCACCTAATCAAGACTCCTTACACATGAGCAGAACTGAGCAGGAAGCTAAGGTGCTACCCAGAGGAGCCCGACCCAGGACATCCAGCCCATAGAACAGAGGACCCAGCCTGGCTGTAAACACTTGGTTTCTTTTCTTTGATTTTAATAATATCTTTATTTAAACATCCTGATTACAAACATGATTGTGATTAGGTTCAGTCATGTAAAGAACACCCCCCTTCACCAGTGCGACATTCCCACCACCAATGTCCCAGACTTTCCTCCCTCCCACCTGTACTCTAGACAGACTTTCCAGTTCCCTCATTCATTCACATGGTAATGATATGAACACTTGGTTTCTCTGCCCTTACACAGCCTGACCTGATTCATGGCTGCACCTCCCTCCAGGCTTCCAAGTTCCTGTGGCCCCATAGTGCTGCTAAACTTCATAAAGAAAATACCAAATGTATCCACAAAGAATACAAAACAAACATTGAGCTGTACTGCTTGACTCCTAGGCACCTGGAGTATCTAATTCTGCCAACATCCTTAAATAGTGCAGTGAGTTATTCTCTCACCCCCAGTAAATTTAATCAGGAGACTGAAAATGTGACTGTCGCCTAGTCTAAGGCCTCTGCATTTCCAGTACTTGAATGGGAACATCTAAATGTACTGAGCACTGGGCATAGGTGTGTGGGAACAAGGTCATCTGTATTGGGAGCTGGCAGGTGGGCTAGCCACCCTGTGCCAACATCACCAGAGGGAGTCCGTCTGTCCAGTGATATGTCCTGCTGGTGCTGTAGAGATCCATAGAGAATTCTTGAGCAATTCCTGCTGAGACTTTCTATGCACACCTGCAGGCACCTGCATCCCAGTGCAGAGCTGCATTGTGGTGGCCCTTGCTGGTGAAACTGAGAATGGAGCCCTGCAGCCACAAGCAGAGCTGCACTGGAGTGCTCTCTGATGGTGAATCTGAGAATGATGCCCTGCAGCCCCTGTACAAAGCTGCATTGCAGTGCCCCTTGCTGGCAAGACTGGGAATGGCGCCCTACGTCTCTTGGAGAGTTGCACTGCGATGCCCCTACTGGTGAAACTAAGAATGACGCCCTGCAGCCCTTATGCAGAGATCTGCATTGCAGTGCCCTGCTGAGAAGGCTGAGAATGTCGCCCTGCAGTCCCTTGTTGAGTTTCACTGCAGTTTCCTCTCTGGCAAAGTTGAGAATGACACCCTGCATCCAGAGCAGAGCTGCGTTGCAGTGCCCCAAGCTGGCAAGGCTGAAAATGATGCTCTGTAGTCTCTTGCAGAGAGGCACTAACAGAGCAGAGAGAGCCCTCTGCTCCCTCCAGTGACCTTAGGGACCCCAATTCTTGGGCTGATGGTGGGTAGTGCAAGCTTACCTCTGTCCCTGAGAGCAGCTTCACCCTGATTGAGTACCCTGTTCCTCTAAAGATCAAACCCTATTAGGGATGAACAAGTGAGTGATAGAATGGACTCTGGTCCCAAACGAACCTGCAGCTCCAGAGAGCAGACTTACCAGAGACTAGGCTCACCAGAGATCAACCCCAAACCCCAAGTTTATGCTGGGGTTCCTGAATGTGTGAGCTATGGTACAGACAGGAAGGATGCAGGAGTGATGCAGGAGGTCAGAGAGACAGCTTGAGCAAATGTGGTTGGCTGTCAGACAGAGACCAGTAACACCAGAAATGATACCCTGGGACTGAGGAGTCCTGACATCCTGGGATCTCCTGATATCCTGGGATCATCCTGACATCATGGTGGGGACATCCTGACATCCACAGTAGCTACTACCAGCCCAGTCCACAGCCATCACACAGCCCCACCCCATGACAGGTGTAAAGCATCATCAGGCATATGTCCCTGCCACCATTGTGTCCCACATGGAAGCTTAAATTTCCTGGGATCTGGACAATTGATAGCATGTGGGCTGTGCCACTGCTCCAACCAGGGGCACCCACGCAGGCAACCTCTGACCAGCTGTGTCATCTGTACATTTTTGCCTCCAAACACACCTTCCCACTTCCTGCCTCCTCTCAGCCCAGGCAGCCATAGTCAGATTCACCCATGTCCCCTGGGGTGGCTCATCCTTGCTTGAACTCTGGTGAGGTGAAAATGCAAGCAGGGCTGGCAGGGGCCCTGAGGACTCTGTGGACCAAGTGCATTCACACAGAGACTCAGGTGTGCCTCTAAGGGTGCAGTTACCTGGGTATAGACAGGCCCCATGTATCAGTTCCCTCCATGCCTGCTCTGTCTGCAAGGTGAAACTGTGGTCAGTACAAGCGCCTGTTAAACTGATGAGAACAGATGAGCCCGGGCAGATCAGGCACAAGGGCTGGAGACATAGCATGGAGGTAAGGCCTTTGCCTTGCATGCAGAAGGACGGGGTTCAAATCCCCGCATTTCCATATGGTCCCCTGAGCCTGCTGAGCCCGGAGTAACCCCTGAGAGCTGCTGGGTGTGACCCCCCAAAAAAAAACAAAAACAAAAAAGTCAGTTCAGAACCAGACCTAATTCCACCTGTTCAGAGGTGCCAGGAGTTGACCCCCTGCTCTGAGAAGTAGTAGTGAAGCAGCCAATCTGCCTCATCCTCCCACCACACAGCATGCCTTGGCCTGGCCAGTCTCCTTGTAGACTCACATGTCAGGGACAGCTCTACCATGCCTGGCCATTCTCCAAGGCTCAGGAAAATCTGAAGCACGGCTGGATCATCGGTAGCACAGTGGTAAGGTGTTTGCCTTGCATGAAGCCAACCCAGGATGGACCCCAGTTGGATTCCCAGCAACCTGTATGGCTCCCCAAATCTGCCAGGAGTGATTTCTGAGCACAGAGCGCTGTAGGATGTGACCCCCCCCCTCCCGCAAAGAAAGAAGCTCTGAAGCTCTCAAAAATGAACCTATTTTTCCCAACAAGGTTCCTGGTGGTGTCATGGAGGCATGAATGGATATTACAGGGGTTCTTGGAGGCAGAGCTTGGCTCAGTGGCTGTGAATCATTCCCTATGAAGGATAAGTAGTCTACCATGTATTGCGTATGTGCACATATATGAGTGTATGTTGTGGCAAGTGTGTATACATAAAGGGGTTCACTGTATACATGAGCACATGTGTTGCCCTGTGTCTGCATAGATGCACATAGAGGTATGCATTGTATGCCTATGCAGTTATGTTCTACATGTTTATACATATAGGGCTAAGTACTACATGCATGTGTGAGTTCATGCCTTTACATGGATGCATATGGAGATGTGCACTATATACATAAAGGCATGTAGATATGTCACTTTATAAACATTTAGGGTGTGTACTATATACCATGTGTACATTTATACATGTGGAGATGTGCACTATAAACATATGTGCATGTGTGTATGGTTGCATATTGCTCATGCATGTGTGTGCATAGGTCACACCATGTTTGTTGTGTTCATGCACTATATCCATGCACAGACATGTGTTTGTGAGGTATAAGCCTATGCATACATGTGTGTAGATATATATGCTCACAGTGAGTATGTATGTGTTAGAACCATGGATGTGTCTGTTAGACCCATGACAATACGTGTGTGTTAGATCTATGGATATACATATGTGTTAGCAGGAGGCCTGGAGGCTCCTTTGGGGGTGCTATGGGGAGCAGAGATCGGCAGGTGCTGTTGGCAATCCAGGATGAAAACCTCAAGTGGCTTGAAAGAGGTCATTGGCTCTTGTTAAATTGTGTTGGAGGAGCATTAGTTCTCATTGTCTTTTGTTAGGGGACACTAGTTATTTTTAGCCTTATGGTAGGTGTATACATTTGTTGGGGTAGACATACTTCTCAGGGTACCACTAGTTCTACTTGAATCTTTCTGCACTGTTTGTAGCTCTTGCTGTTCTATTTGAAGCTCTCCTTAGGAACTGCAAAGGGAGTAACCTTGATAGGACACACCACATGCTGCTGAGCCCCAAGAGGATGGCCACAGCCTGGAACTGGCTCCTGGTCCTTCTAGGAATGGGCAGGATCCTCAGGGTGGCCTGTGCCCTCAGAGGAAGCCTAATGAGGGCAGAGGTGGGCACCCATCTCAGTCAGAGCACCTTCCCTGGGACTGAGGGGCAGGGGACTTGTGGCTGGAGTCATTTGGGACCAGGCGGGCTCAGAGACACAGGTCATGATGCTGGGAGTGGGGAATGCAACTGCTGCCTCTTGCCTGATGCCATATGTCCCAGGGGGACTTCTTGCTGACAGACACCTCCTTCCAGCACTCATGACTCCCTAAACTTCACTGTGGATCCTCCAAGCCCTCCCTCCATGCAAGGACCTGTGAACCCCACTCTTCCTGCCTGTGTCCCCAACCCCACCCTCAGGTCAGGCTCCATGGAGGTCTACCAGGTCTCTATCCACAAACTGTCATTTCTCACAGTCAGTGTCGACCAGGAAACCCCGGGTCTGAACTCGATGAGCGTTTTTCCCCTCTGGGTTTTTAATTCCTGTTGCATTTCAGGGGGGATAAACCCACATACATGTTCCTCATTCAGTCACAGTAACTCCTCATGGTGTCATTTCAAGGCTTCTGGAAACTTCTGTGCCTCTTGCATATATCTCTGCTCTTCCAACCATCTGGTCATCTTTATTTTTTAATAAAGGTAAAGAGAATTGACTTTCTTGCTAACTCAAGGCAGGGCACAAGAGAAGCAATGGCAGGACTCCAAGGGGAGGGACCCTAGACAATCCCAGGACTAACCCCCAAGGAAACACAGGACCCAAGATGAAAGCATCATAGGAATGAGGACTCGGGCCAGAATTTCCATTGGTCCATCAGCAGCTCAGAGCCATTCAACAAGTCAACCCAACTCTCAAGGTGAGGGGTCTTCTTGCCCCAGGGAGCCCAGAGATTCTCCCCACCGGCCTCCTCCATGTTCTTGGTAAGAAGATACAACCCCACCCCACAAAGCATAGCACCCACAATCAGATCCTGGAGCTCAGCACTGATGGGTCTGGGCACCATGCTTTCCCCCCTTGTCCTCCTGTTCCCCTAGCAACTGTTCCCAGCTCCCCAATACCTAGGAGTACCTGGTCCGAGTGAGTGTAAGAGAAAAAGAGCCTGCACTGGCCCTCTCCCCAGAAGAGAAGAAGTAGGCACTGGCCCATTCCAGGCAAGGAAAGCCTAGAGAGGCCAGTGCCAGGCGGGGTTGGACCAAGAGAAGCATGGACACTGGAATTGGGGCCCATCAGGGTTAGTAGGCCTCCCATTGAGGGGTAGAGAAGGGTTCCCCATTAGGGGAGAGGCTGCTTAGAGGATGCATGTCCTACCCGACCTAGGGAGGTCCCCATCAAGACAGTGGGGTCACCCAATGGGCGGGTAGGCCTAGCAGGGGGGAGCCATGTTCACCCCTACAGTGTCTGGAGGTGGTCTCCGGGACCTGGTTCCACATGCACCCAGAGTCCATCTCCATCCCTTGCAGAAATGATGTGCAGGCCAAAATCCCCTGAAAGCAAGGCAGCTCTGGCCAGGCTCTGAGACTTGCCCTAGGCCAAGGGATGCAGGGTTCCTGCAGGACCCAGAGACCCCTGACCCACAAGAGGTTCAGTCTAACATTCTGTCTTCTGTGAAAGGCCATCAGATAGATGTCTGAGGAGCAAGGATGGGCCAGTAGGGACCCAACACCACTGACTGCAGCTCTGTGCCAGAATGATGGGTCAAATGTCTGTCTTGGTACAGTGGATGATGGCAAACATCTTCCTTGGGGGGCTAGGGGGTTGCGATCTTGGGGGAGAAAAGTGTAAAGGAAGGACACAGTGGCAGCAAAAGCTGGTGCAATTGCGAGACTGGGGGCCACAGACCATGACAGAATTGTGCAGAACCGCCAGAGGCTGGTCTGTGCTAAGAGTGAGGCAGCGGCTGGCCACTAAGTGGCGGTGTAGAATCAGAAAAGGAGCTGCAGGTGGGCTGGAGGCTGGAGGGCAGGGGAGAGGGGATAGGGGACAAAGGAGCAGGGAAGGGGGCAGAGGGCTGCTGGAGGATGTGAGTTGGCAGTCAGTCTGCAGAGCCCCTCACTCCTCACAGCATCCACACCCACTTAACAACACTGGGAAGGGAGGTTAGGATGAGGGGCCAAGACACAGATGAAGATTAGCCAGAGGCAAGAGTCTGGATGGGTGCAAAGGTGAGAGCAACAACAAAGAAGGCTGTGCTGGGGCCAGGAAGGGGCCTGGGGAGGAGCTCTGAGAACCTTCTGGAAGTCTAGGGAAGACTCCTCCAAGAGGGGTGGCAATAGGTGAAGTCCCCTGGTTCTGCCATTTGTGTGTATATGAGTGTGCAAATGGGCATCTGTGCTAGTGTGTGCATGGGTGAATGTGTGCATATGTGAATGTGAGAGTCTACATGTGAATGCCTGTGTCTATGAGCATGCAATGTGAGCATGTGGTTATGACAGTGTAGTGTGCGTGCGTGTGTTTGTGAGTGCATGTGTGATTGTGAGTATGTGTGTCTGTGTTTATCTCAGACATTCTGAGACACCTCCCGGTGCTGCCAAGCTAGGACATGAGGTGGGATTAGCTCCCCCACTCCCTGCCTGGTGGGAGTTCCTGTGTTCCCAGCCAGATGCCCACAGGCCCTGGACTTTGAAGTTGCTTCT
>PVKC010002622.1:0-42530 GCA_004027635.1 Crocidura indochinensis
ACTGGGAGATCTAACCGTGGTCCATCCTAGGCTAGCGCAGGCAAGGCAGGCACCTTACCTCCAGGGCCACCACCGGCTATTTTTTTTTTTAATGGATTCTTGTATGAAGACTGTATCAAGGAACAAAGGGAATGAGGTTCTTCAAACCTGAACAGGGGGTAGTGATCCCAGATCCCTAAACTTGAAAATCTCTCACATTATGAAGGTTTCAGAAAGCATGAAAGAGCTGCATTTCTTGGATTACCAGTATAACTTGCTTTTGGGGTATTATTGTAGTTTAAACTTAGGGATACCATACATCAGCGCTGTCTATGCATTGACATTGCATATATATTACATTTTTTTCTGAAAGATTTGGTCATTTTCCAGGCCACTGAGATGCCAAATTATAATTTTGTCACTAAGATACAGGCCTTGTGATTCATATTTAGAGAAAAGACATCACAACAACTAGGTGCTCATTAGTCACTATTTATTTTAAGGTACAATGAAATATTTTGTCATGCAAGGCTGACAGCTGTGATATCACCTCCATGCTCCAATTTCATTTTATTAGTTGAAAAATAAAGATGGTAAGGGGATATTAGATGATCTCTCTACAGTTCTTTTAAATCTGATATTCTTTTATTCTCTGATTCACTATGCAAATGTGTGCAAACAATCTACTTATTTAGATCCTTCCAAAGAATAAAGAAGCATGTAATTCTAATTTAGCTACTTTGCTATCCTGTCCCAAATATAAAATTCTAACAAATAACTACTAAGTGAATATGTTGATTTTCTTACTGCTTCAAAAACATACAGTGACTCTAAGATAAATCTATGGAGTTATATATGCTGCAATTTAAGTGCTAATACCTAATGATCTGAAAGAAAACGCTATTACTTCTAATGCTACATAATATTAAATGCTACTGTGCTACTGTGGTTTCTGTTTAAAAATATATCAACTTTGTCAAATGTTGGGTTAGACATTTTATCTTTGTACACTAATGCTTCTAAACTCTCTTGGATTGTAGCTAGTTACAATAAATTGCCTTGCTAAAAGACTAGGTAGACTATGGTTTGTTTGGAAAGAGAAATGAATGGCATTCCTTTTAATTTCATAGCTATTTTGTAAGGTTTGATGGCTTAGAAGATTAGAGATTTTATTCCAATTAAATAAATTTTTTCACAATGCAAACTTTAATCAATGTTAATTTTCCTCTCTCTAAAGGATCCTTCTCAGCTATTGGTGTGGAGGCATTTTGTCCAAACTTCCTAAGAGCAGGATTTTTAAATAGCATCCAGGCCCCGAACCCAGTGCCAGCAGGAGGATCTTTGCCTCCAAGAATTCCTGCTGGTAAGTATTTCAGGTGAAGTTTTCTGTCACTATTTACAGGATAAAAGATTCCTACAGTTCATAAAACCAAAATGCAAAGTATTCTTCATGAGGTAAACATCATTGTAACTTCTAATGCTGTGCAAATTATCTAACAGATGTAAAAGAAGATTCTTTAATCTGAATACCCAATCAGCACAGAATAGCCTCTTCTACAAAAGTTTTTATATAAATATGAAGAGCTTCATATCCTAAATTTGTAACTCAAGAATGAAATGTGAATAGATATAAGCCACTTTGCTACTTAAAATTCACTAGAAGGGAGAATTAAGTTAATGTTATTAGCAAAAAGAGTAGTCCCATATCTGTGTAAGTTCATAGAAATTTTATTAAATTTCCATTTTACTAGAGAAAAATGATTTTCCAGAATGTAGCAAATTTGGAAGACAATTTTTAAAAATATCATTAATGTCTCTTTTCTTCCCTAAAACTACCAATTTGACCAAAGTTGTATTTTATCATTAAGAACAAAATATAACTTAATAGATATTTGAAAATGTAGCTTCAAAGTTTAGAAAATTGCTTTATGGATTATGTATAGTGAATCATAAATTATTTTTATGTTATTTTGTAAACATCTTTATTTCTCCCTCAGAAACGGGGATATGTGTCTTAACAAAATAGAATTAGTTTACTGATTTCTTGGAGACTTTAAATTTATAATCCTTCTGGGGATTTTTGGTTTTGTTTTATTTGGTCATTATTACTAATTATGCTACAAATTATGGTGCTATCAACAATATTCTCAAAGGTTGGCCCAGCCAGTAATGTAGTGGAAGCATATTAAAAAGCTTGAAATATTCAATAAAAACAAAATCCAAAAATATGCATTTCTTGTTTTTCTTAGTAAATTATGCTGACACAAACTAAAACGTTCAAGTTGACTTTTTTGTTTCTTTGTTTTTGTTTTGGGGCCATATCCAGCAGGGCTCAGTGGTTACTCCTTGGCTTTAAGCTCTTGGCAGCTCGGGGGACCATATGGGGTGCCAGGAATTTAACTCTCATCAGGTCACTCCTAGCTGCATGCAAGGCAAACACCCTACCCACTGTGCTATCACTCCAGCTTTTCCCCTTATTTTTGGTTTTCAATTGAATTTACCTAAATAATTAGAGCATAGAAAAAGCAAAAGTCAAAAACATGTTTCGTTATCATTTAGTTGTTATTAGTATTTCAATCTTGAAGTGCTTGGAGATTTTGTGGCAAAAAATACACTGATAGTGGAAACAAAATTATGTAAATTGTAAATTAGTTCCATTAATATTAATGAGTTTTTGTCACTGTTCATTCTCCCTAAAAATAATGGTTATCCAGAGACTGGAATGATAAAACAGCAGGTAGGGCATCTTGCCTTGGGCACAATCAATCTAGAGTCTATCCCTGTTCTCTCATTCAGTCCCCCAAACTTGCCAGGAGTAATTCCTGAGCACTGAGCCAGGTGTAAGCCCTGAGTACTTACACAGTTGATGTGACCTCCAAAGAGAAAAAAATAACAAAACCTTATCATTAGCACAGAACTTTGGTTGTTTTGTTGAAAAGAATTGGGAATCAAAATCTATGTATGGTATATTAACAGAGTTCATTTCAAATATAAAAGTTTAACTCCTATATAAATATTAGTATTGCAGTAAGCAGAAAAAAATAGGTCTGACAGATATGACATGACATAAAGACCTAACTTTTAACTCTTAATGACAATTCTTAATGGATTAGTATGTTTAGTAAAAATCGCATTACAAAATACAGTAATGACTTAGCTGACTACTATTTTAAAATTTTTTTATTATTTAGCCATGGAGAATTACAGAATTAAGTTTATGTTTCTATAATATATAGATATAGATATATAAATATATATACACAGAAACTTCCCATAGAAATCTAAAAGGACACTCTAACCCAGCTATTCTAGGCTATACGCCAAACTTCTCTTTAACTTATAGAAGAGAGAAAACTTGATTTAGTTTCATGACTTACATGCAAATCAACTGTAACAAAAATGCTTTAAAAATGTAAGGATCTAAGGGCCGGAGAGAGCATGGAGGCAAAATGTTTCCCTTGCGTGCAGAAGGATGATGGTTCAAATCCTGGCATTCCATATGGTCCCCCGACACTGCCAGGAGCGATTTCTGAGCATAGAACCATGAGTAAACCCTAAACGCCACTGGGTGTGGCCCAAACAAATGTATGGATCTAAATTTATACATGTTCTCTCAAACTGGACTTGACTCAACTCATGTTTTTTCTGATTTATATCACATTAATAAATGAACCCTTTATGCTTTTTCTGTTACTGTACAGTAATGGTTATGGGGGTGTCAAAGGTCATGTTGACTTCTCCTATTCCATTAGAGCATGCTTTACAGAAATTTCCTCTAGAATTTTATAAAGAGGAGTAAAGTTATGCAGATTTATTGTTTTATATTTTTTAAAAATAAAAATTATTTCTTATTATCTAATAGCTACACTCAACCCCTTCCAGATATAATAAGTTTGAGGGCATAAAGCAGTTTCTCCCTTGCCCAAAATCAAGCCATTTTAAATAGTTGGCCTAAAATTCATGTTCAGTGAACAGCTATTTAATTGACTTTTACCACTTGACTTGGTCACAGTATTTTGAGGTTTTCATGAGACATTTGCTATGTCATTCAAAGAATCAGTATATTTGTTTAATCCCAATTACTAAATCAAATCTAAGTTATAATATGACAGTGTCTTATAGAAAGTTGTTCCTTCAAATTTACACGATACTAGTCCAAGAGCAGTATTTTTATACTGATTCTAACAAGAGAATCCTGAGGTCTGGAGAGAAAATAAACCTGATATCTATTTTGTAACAATTTTCAATTGGTTTATATAAACTCTATTTCTAGAATGACCCAAGGGATATTTTATTAGTAGTATTTAAATAAAGAAAAACAGCATGAAATTTCTGGTTAAAAGTTAAGTGCTGTATGCAAACATACTTATGTATACTATGTGATGCCTTTCACCCCATTAAGTAGCAAAGTTCAAGTAGAGAAGGAAGGGAAATGCGGGGGTAAGGAGCTGAAAGATGAAGATGGGGAATGAGAGGAAGGATCAAAATGACATAACTGTAATTATTTTCACCCACTGTTTCTGTTATAATAAAATTTACTACTTTAAAACTCTTAATCCCTCTTCTGAATATTTTAGCAAATATATTATTCCATATACTAATGAATGTTCTTTTTCTTTGATCCATCTTGTTACTGTTGGATGTAATTCTATAGTGAAATACTATTTGAAAGTGAGAGTGAATTTTTCTTTATATGACTGAGAGCAGAGTTACTCAACTGAGGTCTGTGTGTCCTCCCTGTGCGTTCAAGAATGTTTCAAGGTGGCAACAGGTGAAATAGTGAATAAAAGAGCCAGAGAGATAGCCCAGCAATATGGTGTTTGCCTTGCAAGCAGCCAATCCAGGACAGACGGTGGTCCATATACCGGCATCCCATATGGTTCCCTGTGCCTGCCAGGAGTGATTTCTCAGCACAGAGTCAGGAGTAACCCCTGTACACTGATGGGTGTGAACCCCCAAAAAATGAATAAGAGAGGAGTAAGGCATGATATAATGAGACTAAACCATAGCAGAATAGGGAAATACAGGAAAGTAATATGTCATAAGGACTCAGTCATGAAAAGGCCAAGAACCACTGCCTTAGGGTACTGATTAACATATCAGTTTCACTCGCAGCTCACCTTATGAAAGAATCTACCTCTCTACATGTCCACATGATTACCATGTAAAAATAAAGAAGCAGAGTCAAAAAGCCACTGAAAATGGAAATTATTCAATAATGATAAGGAAGTAAATATAGAAGTTTCCTTGATTCAATTCAGAAAATTTCCTTTTCTGTCACATCAGGGCATTACCTATTTAATAATATGTTGTGTGTATATATATATATATATACATATATTAGAAATCATTCTAATGTTTGGAACTTATATATATATATACATATATATATATAAGTTCCAAACATTAGAATGATTTCTAAAACTAGTTTTATAATAAATTTTATTTATAAATGATTAGAATTATATATACAAAGGAATAACTATAATCTGGTAATTATTCTGAAAATAGTTTATATTGATTATGTATTATCAAAAAATTTTCTATAGCATATATGCTTTAATCAGTTTCTGTCACTTGTGAAATAATTGATTATGTTAACTCTTAGTTTCTCTATTCCTCACCAATTGCTTTATTTTAAACTTCAGTGGAGCCTCAACATCCATCTGCCTGATTTTCCCTAAAAATCTATAAAAATCTACTCTATAAAGTTTATGCAGCTGTAGGCTTCAGGAAAAAAAAAGCCCTAAAGAATGGAAATTATTTAAAGACTCATAGAGGGACTTTGCAGCAGGACTGGGCCTGAGGCTAAGATTATTGCAGTTCAGAATAGAGTAGAGGCCTATGACCAATGGTCTCTGATAACATGCTACAAAGATAATAGATCCAACCAATAAAAGCCAACGAAAGTATCATGGTATCCATATACCTACAAATAATCCCTTTAATATTTTTGCAAAACAATGCTAGGTTAGAGAATTATGTAAAAAAAGACCTGTAAGACTGTACTGATAGTCTCTAAAACCAGGTTAAGAGAGAAAAACTAGATACTATCAATACCTTTATATGGACTTCAATCACTTAATGCTTTAAATCAGTGATTCCACACAGCTTGCATTCTTTGGTTCTTTGATTTACATGAGGAGAATTTCACAAAAATTTTAAAAATGACTAAAAACTGATAGAGGATAGCTTCTAGCACTAGGAACGAGAAAAGTAATATAAGGGGATATACAAATTTGAGGATATAACTTACAGCTTCAGATGACACTCAGTTTATGAAGTCTTTAATCAATCGCAGGGTTCATTAGTTGGAGACCTCTTTTGGAAGATGGCTCTGATATTGGATATACAGTTCATTGCCTAAGACTCCTTTTTGACTACAATTTGCCTCTTGGCCAAAAATTACAGACTTTCTTCCTGATACATAATGTATTTTCAGGATATATTTTATAGGAAACTCTTGAACATTTACACAAAGAATTCCATTTTTTTCCTGCCAAAAATGCATGAAAAATATTTTAAAACCCTTAACGAATTCCAGTCTTGTATTTTTTTTACTAATTTTAGCTACATCTCAAAGTTTTGATAGTTTTGGCCTTTGACCTTAGCTATGGCTCATTATTAGCACAAATTATTTCATCTCAATTTAATTATTAAAGTTTGATTTTAAAAATTCAAGATCATATATACACATAAATCATATGAATTTAAATTTTCCATTAAGAACATACCTATCCCCCAGTGATCTTTATAATTTATTGTTTATCATATTTTATTACATATTGTAACATCGATTCTGGTTCCATTTAAATAAATTATCAGCACTTTCAACTGATTTATCTAAGATTCATTTTCTTCTTACAGAGAAAAATTCTGAGAAACTTTACACAACTTGCAAAATTAACTGAGTGAGTCTCCCTGTGAATCAATATCTAATATGTGTATTGTTTGGGATTGTTTTATCAATGCATTTTACCAGCACTGGAAATGAGAAGAAAACTGAGCTCCTCAAATGCCTCTTTCTCTCTGGGGAGCTACAGTGATTTCAATAGGGTAGCAAATATGCTTTCCCTTTGCTTCTCAGCAGCTTAAGAACATAAATAAAATAGGGATAGGCAACCTTGTTGTAAAACATGTCTCATGTCAGTGTTCATTATTCCACCCTGTAGAATAAAAGCGCTGTGTAGCAACAGTGTTAGATTTTCAGAATTCTATTCAACAGATAATCTAACAGAGAATGTATTGGCAGTGTTGGACACTTTTTAAAATTCAATCTTTAGTAAGAATTGCAGAAAAGATGCCCAGGCTCTTTCACTTCTGATCCTTAAACTTGACTTTAATCTAGAAGATTGATGGGACTGTTAGAACTTGCTTTAAATTGTTCAGGGAATGTACTTTTGAAACTGTTCTTTGGTATCCTTACCAAGGCTTTGTAGTTTCTAATTAAACAGAGTATGTTATACTCTTGTAAGCAGAAAATTAAAGTAGAACTGAAACAGGTAGATATACTGAGGGAAAAATGTAAATAAATAATAAATAAATGGAAAGGAAAGGAAAGGAGGAAACTTTTACTTTATGTTCTCATTCATTCATTCATAAAAATAGTGTTTTTGAGAACCAACTCTATCAAATATTGTTTTATAGATTGACAATGAAAAAATAGTCATTTTATCTACATGCTAATAAACACTGGATTCTAACAAATCATGTCTTTTTTACCTCAATTTTATAGTTCCTTCTGCACTTAAAATCATTTCTCATAGTCTATAGCACCTTGTTTTAAGTTAACAAAATGTTTTAAGTTACTCATTATACATATAAGGAAGATTCAAAAGTAAGTTCTAAAAATTAGATACTCTACATTTCATGATAACAAGGAGAATACTACTTTGTTTAGCACAATATAGTGTCATGTGTAGTTGGCATTTACCATATTAAGTTGAATTTTAGCTGCACATTCTAAAAACATGTTTGATATAAATATCTTAGAATTTATAGTACCTTACAAACATAATTTTTTTCTTTCTTAGGATAAATAAAATATATAACTCAACTTACAAAAAATAATTGCCTAAAAGATTAAATAACAAGTAATAACTCTCAGGAGAAAAATCAGTGAAGGTGTTAGTTTGTGCTATATGCATAATTCATTTAGCAAATGTTTGGTCTATTAATTTTAGTCTCAACATAAATAACCTTATGTAGTTAGTATACATTAAATATAATCTGTCTTGGGGCTGGTTAATACAATTGGTAAAAAAAATTGCCTTAAATACCTTAAATGCAGAATTTCTGGATTTAATTATTGGCACTCATATGGTTCCCTAAGCACCACCAGACAGAAGTGATTCTTTGTGGAGAGCCAGGTATAACCATAAACATCACTGGGTGTAGCCAAAGATAATTATATATGTGTCTATCTGGAGTTTTTTTTTTAATTTTTTGTGTTTTTATTAGTGAATTATTCAAATGACCCCAAACCTGACAATTTGATTATCTTTATCAAATATAAGATACATTTGAAGTCAGCTTCTGAAATGCTACTGGTAAATATGATTGCTTCTCTCTCCCCAAAATGTGTTAATGTGAATGTGTCATCGCCTCCAGTGTCATTTTTTGTACAAAAAAGCTTATTACTGTTTTAATATATGTACATTTACATCCAAATTTTCACCTACAAAACTTTCATTCTTTAAACCTTTATGTAAAAATGTTATCAAACCCAAATTTAATTGATCTCCATCTGCAGTGCAAAATTCAACAGAACAAGAAGTTGTATAAGAAAATAAAAATATTCAGTTTCTAGTTCAGTTGCTAATAATCCCTCAAATACAGTTAATTTACTGTCAGTTATTTTTTTTTCTCTCAGATTAGGGTCAGTGTCCTATCTAGGACTACTTGGGGATGTAAATTAAAAGAAAATTGGGTAGGCGAAGTTGAGGGAGGATGGAATAAATAAGTTTCAGGAGTCATTTCAGAGGACCTATTACTTTCTCTTCTTCATTTACGATTTTCCACACCTCTTTCATAACTAGACAGGATGTAGCATCAAACCCACAAAGCACATGGATTAAAATTAGGAGGCACTGGAAATGAGAAGAAACTGAGCTCCTCAAATGCCTCTTTCTCTCCAGGGAGTTACAGTGATTTCAATAGGGTAGCAAATATGCTTTTCCTTTGCTTTTCAACAGTTTAAGAGCATAAATAAAAAGAGTCAAGGGTAAGTAAGAGATTTTAAGAGATATACTTAAGGGCTATAGATAGTAAAAAGTACTAAGTCTCTTTCATGCATGAAGCTCATGCCTTTATGAAGTCTAGCATTACATATGGTACCCTGAAAAAATTATCCCTGACTACAAAGCCAGTAAGAAGTCCTGATAACCACTGGGTATTACATAAAACAAACTTTAAAAAAGGGAAGAGGTGTTTGTGAACATATAATGAAGTTTTAAATGTTTGCTTTCTTACAAAAATAATAAGATAATTTAAATTAAAACTATTTTGTTAAGAATTCTTAAAATTAGTGGCTGGAGTGATAGCACAGCTGTAGGGCACTTGCCTTTCATGTAGCTGACTCAGACAAACCTGGTTTTGATCCCCAGCATTCCAGATGGTCCCCCAAACCTGCCAGGAATGATTTCTGAGCACAGAGCCAGGAGTAATCCCTGAGTGCTACCGGGTGTGGCCCCAAAACAAAAACAAACAAACAAAAAAAGATTTATTAAATTAGAATGCCACATTGCTGTTTAGAGCATAGGGAAAACAAAATGTGGAGATTTTTCTAGTTAGCTAATTTAGAACATATTCTCTATGTCCATAGACTAATAGAGGCCATTCTTTAAAATTATGAGAATAGCAGTAATAATGCCAAACACTGACCTTAGATTGAAAAACTTATTAGCAAGTAGTGGGTATAGGTGTGTGTGGGTTCTCACTAGAGGCAGTACAAGGCACCTTTCAAGGATAGATTTGTGGCACATTGGTGTTGTTTGAATAAAGCAATTATGCATATTGATACCATAAATTATAATACTATTAGGTAAACTAAAAGAGAAAAATATTAATAAAAATATAATAATAAAATCAACCAATAAAAATAAATTATTTTAATTAAAAAAATAAAATTCTAGAACTTAGTAAAAATAGAAGGTTTTTAAGAGCAGCAAACCCTACTGTCTCCCCAGGATTACGATTCTAAAGTGAAGCAAAGAGCTGTAAGGAAATACTTCATATTTTCCAAGTTACTAATGGAAATCCATTTATTATTTGGAGTAAACATGATAATCAGGCATGCAGACTCAGGAACAATTTATAAATTTATATCCCATCCAACTATTGTTCACTGTGTATCCTTGGATAAGTTACTTAAACTTTCATTGCACTAGTAATCATACCCGTGGAATTGAACTAGCAATTCTAGTCACCATTCTGAGGGTTAAATGAGTTAACATATTAAAATCTCTTAGATCTGTGTATGGCCCCTGCGTAACTTAATTTTAAAAGGTAGTCACATTAAATATGTGCTGATTTAAATAGAATACTGGTTTTAATATATCTGCAAAAAGATTTTTTTTTCGGTTTTTGGGTCACACCCGGCAGTGCTCAGGGGTTACTCCTGGCTCCATGCTCAGAAATTGCCCTTGGCAGGCACGGGGGACCATATGGGGCACCGGGATTCGAACCGATGACCTTTTGCATGAAAGGCAGACGCCTTACCTCCATGCTATCTCCCGGGCCCCCAAAAAGATTTTTTGTGTAATTAGCCAAGAACAAAGGCAACATGTAATTTTGTACATGACAATTTAATTCCAATTTAATTTCAATTTTACACAGTATTCCAATCTCAAGAATTCACTCAGGTGTTTTGCTCATTATTTATTTAATTGTAATTGTCCTTTTATCATCAGTTATTTCTTTCATAATAGTAAAAAGTCATAAATCAAATAATTCAAAACATGCCTTTAATATGATTATCATCATACTACTTTACAAATGTGTGAATGCTAAAATTAGAAAAAGCATGCTTTAAAACTCCAATCTTATTATTTTTTTTCATTATGGTTTGTACCATAATAAAAACACAGTCATCTTTTTGGCAATAACTTTCATTGTCAACAAGATTCTTTTTGTCAAGAAATATTTTTGCCCATATGGTAATTTTCAGTGAAAAGAAGAACATTACTGAATATTACTGAAGTTAATTGATGCAGATGCTATACTGCTGCTATCTGGAAGATGCAGGAAGATTATGTTTAATTTTTTTAGCATCATACTTTTCATTTAATCAGAATAAACCTAGGTTAAGAAACGTTACTGTTTTCATAAATGTTGACCATCTCTGAATTTATGTTCAGTTGTTTAATCACTGAATTATATAATTTTTTTAGCATTCCCCTCAGGGTATTATTTTTAGCCTCTCTGCATTTATATTACTTCTGAGGTGGGGATTAATTCTTAAAAAAAAAAAAACATGATGTTGTAGGGTGAACCTACAACTCCTTTGGGACTCAGTAGTGACCCCTGTAATGTCAAGGAATAAGCCAGTGTCAGCTTCACAAGGACAAGAAAGCACCTTATCCTTGTCCACTCTGGCTTATTTTTCTGAGAAATGAAGGCTTATGATAGAGTTCTCTTTTTTTTTCTTTTTGGTTTTTGGGCCACACCCAGTGACACTCAGGGGTTACTCCTGGCTATTCGCTCAGAAGTCACTCCTGGCAGGCACGGGGGACCATATGGGGAGCGAGGGGATCAAACCGCGGTCCGTCCTAGGTTAGCACAGGCAAGGCAAGCACCTTACCCTCCAGCGCCACCGTCCGGCCCCCTTATGATAGAGTTAATATCATTCATTTATGCCTAAAATATTACTGCACCGCTACACCATACCAACTCCATTTTTATAGGCTCCCTTCTACCTAGACTCATTTCCCCTTGGCACTTTTCCATTCTGTTGGCCTATCTCAGAGTTTGTTTTCATGGGTCATTGTATTGCCTCTTACTTTATTTCTTTTCACTATAATGATAAGTGGGATAATATAATATCTCTCTCCTTCTGGCTCACTTTGCTTAGCCTGCTACCCTCCTTAAATCATTTCTTTTATTCTTTTTTATTTTTGGATCATTTCTAAATTAATAAAGTAGAATAAATTTAAGAGAAAAAATGAAACAAGATTGATGCAATAATTATAGAGACATGCAAATTTTCATAGAGTTCTAAGGTTGCAAACAGTTTCAGGAGTTAGGAATGTGTCTCAGTGGTGAAACTTTATATTAGCTTCCTAGTATTCTCCCAAAATATCAATTCTAAATTTTCCAAAACCTAATGTTACACGTGGAAGCCAATACATAAGAGTACAAAAGATGTAGCATAGCTTATTAGATAAGAATAAAAATGTATTTCTCAAAAAACTACTTTAAAAATTCGACCATAATTCATTGCTTAATTAGAAAATATTCATTTTGATTATTTTGCTCTAGAAAAAAAGTGATAAAAAAGTGATTATTGCTAAAACTAGGAATTTAGGCACTAGAGATATAATAAAGTGGATAGCACCTTGCCTTGTATGTAGCCAATTCAAGTTCAATTCCTGTCACTTAATATGGTTCTAAGCCAGCCAGGAGTAATTCTTAAGTGCAGAACCAGGTGTAACCCCTTGGAATCCCTAGGTGTGTGGTCTAAAAACAAACAAAAAAAAAACTATTAATTCATTGTACTTTATAAGACTTATAAGTAGAAATCATTTATACTTTGCCAAAGGATATGAGCATATTTCTATAAACATAATATAGTATAGGAATTATTTTTTTGTTTTTTTAACCGTGTGATTTCTTTTATTTTATGTGATCTACAAAGCCTTCATAGTTGAATTTTAGATAGACAGGGAATAGGGAGATTCCCAACACCAATGTCAACCTCCCTCTGACAATGACCCTAGAGTGGATCCTATCCCACCATCCTTTGCCCCTGGCCTTCGAGTATAAGAGAGTCCCATTTAATTTAGATTGTTAAAGTTTAGGTCTCTGGATTCTGTTGTTGTTGACTTTCACTTGTATATTTAGTTCTGTCCTTTTTCCTCTCCGGCAATGTACCTGAGATAACTTGGTCCCTGGCCCCCATCCTTTCTTTTATTTTCTTCTTAATTTTATACAAAAATGCAGAAATATGAGGCAAAACAAAGTAATCCATGTCCCAAGGTTCTACGAAAAATACAGTAGACCCTATATAGAAGATAAAAAATAAAAATGAAAAAAGGGTGTGACAGATTTTTGCATAGACACAACAAAAGTTGGTGAAAATAAAAAGAAAGGAAAAACATTTGGCTTAAAAAGGAGAACCTACCCCTGAAACATGTCACAAGACAACAACAGGTTCTGGGCATATGAAATTGTCTATCTCCAAAGTATTTCTTTATGATCACAGGAAAAATTCACCTCAATCACGGTTGTCGTAGTCAGGTTTCTGTCATTAGAGATCTTGGTTTTTGCACAGATCCTATGCTGAAGTCAGGGTATCATGAAGTGCTTTCTGATTTCAGCTCACCATTAGGTGGCTATGCAGGTAAACCTTTATTGAAAGCAAGTTGTTGCTCTTTCCAAGTCATCAGGGTGTCATATGAACCCATTCTGGAGCAAGTCAGTGTCAAGGCACATTAGGGCCTTTCCAGTAGAAGTTAAATTCCTGGTGCTGGTGCAGAAAATCATGCAAGTTCCATAGATGGTAATCAAGGTTCAGGGTTGAATGACCAATGTTTAATCAATTGAAGCCTAAGTCAAATCACTGTGACAAATGTTCAGGATAAAAGTCCCCTCCCCCCGCCGCTGCAATATAAACTTTATGAGTTTCTATCAGTATTAGATAAGAACTTTTTTCTATCCCTAAGATTTCCACCATTTTAATGTGCCTATGAAAAAAGGAACAATAGTACATGATATTACTGGTGCATATGGGGGTAAAAATAACAAGCTAAACAATTCCTATAACGTGGTTCTAAAATGAACTTAGAACCCGAGAGAAACTTATATACTAGAATTTCTTACTAAACAAATCCAAAAAGAGGAATGAGAAAAACTATATCCACATAAAGAAATACACAATAAGAATTGTACCTATTAAGGATGTACATCTAAAGAAATATACTAAGGAAATATGCATATCCCCTTTAAGTCTTTTGAAATAGTCTGTGGAGAAGGATAAATCCAGAGCAAAACTTTAGCCTGCAATGTGGTCTTCTGGAGTCTGTAAAACCACTCCCAATAGTCAAGGATCAGGAAATGCCCTCAAGCTGAGGGTCTCTCGAAAGTCAAATCCAGTAGAGAGCAAGGGTCCACAGGGAAGGGAGGTGAAAGAAAAGGGGTCATCAAGAGCAAATCAGCAGGGGTAGTGGCAGCAATTTCTTCCCCCAGTGGAGGAAGGCAGACTGGAAAGCATGTCTTTTCACCTTGGAAGCTGGTTGGCAGTTGGTTGGAGTGGGATGGGGGGGATTCTGGATCCTGAGGAGTTAAGAAAAGATGGTAAAAAGGTTTAAATAGGAGGAAATAACAGATCAGGTGTGAGAAAGTGAAAGGATAGAAAAGGATTTTTAAAGTGGGAAGGGGTGGGTAATGGTTAAAGGACTATATGGGAAAGGACTATATACAGCATAGACAGATTTTATGTACATTACAGACAGACATTGCTGTGGCCAACACTTATACTCAAACACACATCGACAAACAATGTAGATGAATCCATAGATTATAGTTGAAAAAACAAACCCAGATGGAATGAGTCAGAAAACCTAAAAAATATAGAGTAGCCAGTCAGATGGAAAGATTTTCCATTTCCTAGGCAAATCATCATTGGTGAGGTTAACTTTACTAAAGAAAAACTTCCTGGATTAGATTGTAAATAAAGCATTCTTAAAATAATCATAATTTTCAAGTCTAGAATATTAAAAAACATGGCAATGAGCACTGAAATAGGAGTTTACATCATGAAGCATCACCTAATAGGTCTTGAGCATCCAGGTTTATTTCTTGATGGCAAATTAAATCATGGGCATTAAGATATACTAGTAAACTAGCTTGAATTGAAAATAAATTGCAATAACATACTCAATGAATGAGCATTATAACAAGAGTCTAATGGCATGCAGTTGTTTATTCTAATGTTATCTGTGGACTTAAACATTAGATCATGTTAACAGACATAATCAAATGGAAAAAGAATTGAATATTTGTCAAGGCATTATCTTAAGGAGGCACTGTATCTTGAGTCTAATATAAGACTGTGATGCAAATCCTGGGCAACCAACCTATATTTCCAAGAACACTCTGAACAGCTTAAAGAGTTATTATGGACATATTGAGATTAAGACATTGGGGCTGGAGTGATAACACAGTGGTAGTGCAGTTTGCCTTGCAAGCAGCTGACCTAGACACACTCAGATTCTATACCCCGAATTCCATATGGTCCCACAAGCCAGCTAGGAATGATTTCTGAGCATAGAGCCAGGAGTAACCTGAGCACTGCCAGGTGTGGCCCAAAAAAACAATATAGATAGATAGATAGATAGATAGATAGATAGATAGATAGATAGATGATAGATAGATACTAAAAATAGATACTAAAAATTTTAGTGAGCACTGTAGTGGAAGTTCATGTATTCCAAACACATTCTGTACCTGTTTATGTGGATAAAAGCATTTAAATATTATTATAGATATTTATAAAGAGCCTACACAATCTAAACAGTTGTATTTGTATAGAAGAGAAGCTGAAGTATAGAAGAGAACATAAGCTTTTGTGTTTCTTACAATTTCTTCCCTTCTCCTTGTAGTATACTTTGGAGTCAATGTTGTTCGAGAATAACTACATAAAGAAACACAATGGTCTAAGTGATAGAAATAACTTTACTTATAAAATACTTTTTCACTAAAAATCAGCCAAGTACTGGGTATAGTTAGTAGTTCACAAAGGGAAAGAAAAGAAAAAGTTTAAGAAAAAAGGTTACCAAGAGGTAATTCAAGGGTCATGTGCAAGGTTCAAGTTTGATCCCAAGTATGGAATCTTCCCCCAAAGCACCTCTGGCTATAACTCCAGGGTGACCCTAATGATCCCCAGTTACCACTAGACCCAAGAAGTATCTCATTGCTAGGTCAAAGCACTGAACCATCAGGCCTCGTTGGTAAAGAGGTTTCCTGGCCTCCTAAATTTGTCTTGGAAGAAAAGGGGTGGAGGACAGAGACAGAGAGACAGAGAGAAAGAGAGAGAGGGGAGAGAGAGAGAGAGAGAGAGAGAGAGAGAGAGAGAGAGAGAGAGAGAGATGGGGTGGGGTGGGGAAAATCTCACAACAGGTGTAGAAAAATTGGGGAGATATCTATCACTAATGACATAGGAACAATGATAAATTGTAAAGAAACTTAATTGCAAAGCCAGTTTAGTCATTAATTCTGCAGCAAATAAAACCCCAAGTAAAGCAAGCTTCAAACAGGGAGGGTATTAGCCCCATACTAAATGACTGGTTATATTTGTTTTTCTTTCCATTTAATATTCCATAAGAATAGAATAGTAATATTGGAAGGAGAAGAAAGGAAAGTTGATTTGGTCAAAAATTTTTATTCAAAACCACTGAGAATAAGATTTATTTGTAAAATGATCTATTAATCAATGGGAAACAATCTAAGAAAAAAAAGTTCTTCAATTTTTACCCAAGTTTATTAAAAATTATTCAGGAAGTTTCATATTTCTTCAAATGTATTTCAGTCATATTTCTCAGATTACTTAAAGAGATGATAAAATTATTTTATTATCAAAATATTTGATATTATAATTATAGTTCACCATCTCTTTTTCAGAAAAAGGAGGAGGGAAAAGTTATTAAGTTCTAAAAATAACTGAATTCATCCTAGAAGAAAATAATATAGCAAGCTGTCAATCAATGTTATCATCTCCCAATCATTACTTTTTGAACAAAATATAAATATGACAATAAGTGAGCAAATATATTTAACCTTGAATAAAATTTTGAGGTGGCTTATATTTGTTTAGATTTAATATTACTGACTAAAATTATCCCAATAAATACAATATGCTATACCCAGAATGAACTTTTCAGTTTTATGAGAGTAAACCTCTTTTCACCTTTTTTAACACATCTTTGATGCCTAAAACAAAATAATATCAATATTATTTTGTTGATTTTGGTGGTTTGTTACAAACCATTTCCCTGGTTTATATTAAAAATGTTTTCTTTTGTTTTCAAGAACCCCACAAAAAGAGATTGTCTTATAATGTGACATTGTACTATACCGCCTATATAAAAACCATCCTAATCACTGGGAAACTACAAATTTAGAAGATATTTAATATTCTTTAAAAATTTCAATTAAAGCAAAAGTTGTTCTTTCTTAGAATATAAAAAATATGATATACTATTTTGTGACTTATTGTATTTAGAATACAAATATGTGATTTCATGAAGGATCTTAATTTCAATGCAGTAAAATTATCTAAAAGCCATTGCTAGGCTTATGTAGCTTTTAAAGAAAGCTATATAAATTTATTTTGTGGCACATAAACTAATAAGACTTCTAAAAAATAGATGGGGGGGGTTGAGACGTGACTTATTTTCAAAGATTCTATAATTTGTTCATTGAGTTTTTACCATGCCAACATTGTTTATTCTGTAACATAAATCACTTAGCACTAAAATTATTTTTAAAAGTTAAAATGAAATATTGTGAACATAAAAGATAATAATTTACCGCAAAATATATTTTCCAATAGCACAATGAGGGGACATAAAGAGAGACTACCAATAGTCTTTTCTCTCCTAACTACATACATGCTGAAGACCATCTTTTAATATTTTACATTTATTTATATTTGTTGACTATAAAAAGTAGTTATAAACTCTAAAACTGCTTTTAATCTTTACACTAAAACTGACTTCCTTTAAGAAAACTAGTATGAAACAAATCATAGGGTAGATGGAAACACTATCCTTTAATATCTGACATCATAGATTAACAACAGCTGCTATCAATTGCTGCAGTCGATGCTACTGCACAAAATCTAAAAGATGCAGAGCTCAGGTGTGAAATTTCTAATTCGCAAGAACCTAGGGGTGTCATCGTTTGACTACTTAATGAGAAGATGAAGCTTGTCACTGATGAAGTTGAAGACTGAATAAAGTATCTCCCAAGGAGATATAGATAGAACTAATTTCAAAGTATTTTGTATTCCCATAAATCAGAATCTGCTGAAATGTTATGTTTATGTTACTCTTAGAAAATGTGAGATCATTAAGAAAAATCTCCCCTCCCCACTTTTTTCTTCTCTATAAAGTCTGTACTCTGCTCTTCTTGTTGGGAAATGACATTGAGAAACCATATGAATGGGGACACTCTATGGGAAGAAAAGAAAAATAAACACGCACACACAGTGGCACATTTTATAGCACAAAAGATGTAAAAGGAATTATCAATGACTACTGGAATTTTCAGTGTGATGGGCTTTCAAGAAGCAGATGCATTGCATAGGCACTGGGTAGGTGTATGGCAAAATTAGGGTGAGAGAAAATAGGGAGAAAACCTTTGCTTGCAGGCTAATGCCAAAACGAAAGGCAGGAGACAGGCCTGAACAAGTATAAGAAATAATGACAACTGAGAGAGCTAATGATAGGCTAATGAGGAAGACGAAGTTGATAACTGGAGAGGAATGATGAAAAGAATTAGATATATTGTTTTGATTCATAAATATTGTGTAATTGCTCCCATGATATTATGCTTACATTCTGAAACCTGTTGTTTACAAGCTCTGGGCAAAGAGTTGAATGAATACTATTTTCTATTAGTATAATAGGGCTAATGATAATATCTATGTAGCAATATATGACTTTATTCAAAAAAACTAACATTTTTAAGACTAACATTCATATTTTAACTGTATATATATTTTAAAATGTCAGAATGTTCATATAATAGCAATGATCAAGGTATGTTGAAAATTTGAGATGAGGGGCCAGAGAGATGCAGAAGGTCGCTGGTTCAAATCCAGGCATCCCATATGGTCCCCGGAGACTGCCAAGAGTGATTTCTGAGTGTAGAGCCAGGAGGAACCCCTGAGGCTGCCGGGTATGATCCCAAAACAAACAAACAATAAAAAACAAACAAACAAAAAAAAAGTTAAGACGAAGGGAAGTAGTTGACTGAAGTAGAGTTAGATCCAAATTTCCCACTTAACATTCATGAGCCTTCATTACTCAACCCTTATTATTGGTCTCAGAATTTTTTTTATTAATTTTTTGTGGGGAGGGAGCTGGGGAGCTTGGAGGAGGTCCAAGAAGTGAGGTTTAGAGGTCCCTCCTAGCAGTAGTTGGCCACCCAATCCAAGTGAGCTCTTGAATACATGGTGCTGCTCAGGCCCTGAAGAACCAGGGTTTGGCCAAGCCTCACCAGTGTTTCTCAGGGGACCATGAGAGTGTTGTGGATTGAACTGGGATCAACTGGATGAAAAGAATATACCTTGTTTCACGTATTATCTCCTAGAAGTCTTTTAAGGTTTAGAGAACTAGTACAGCTGCTAAGGTGCTTCCTTTGTACAATGGCCACATCGATTTCCTAGCACCAAAAATGGTCTCCCAAGCTCCACTAATCACAGAGACAAGTCTAAGCTCTGACAACTTTTGGGAATAGCCAAAAATGTCCAAATTAAATAAGATTAAGGAAGGTTTTTTTTTTTTCTCTCTCTGCTAGCCAGGTGTTAGCATCTCCAAATTGTCTGAAACTAAAGACTAAAGTTTCAATGACAGAGTTTCAAATTTAGGGCCTGAATTATCTAGATCCCAGTATACAATAGAATTTATGGTTCTTTAGACTTCAATATTTTCTGGTATTTTTATTTGTCTTTGGGTGAAATTAATGACTTTGAGAAACAGTATGGAAGTTCACTAAAATGGAAAACATTTTTATTCTGATATGTATGATAAATTTGGGGACTTTAATTTTTTTTAACAAATTTAGCCTTAAACACCTCTTTCTTTGCAATATGAATTAAAAAGTAAAATATAGCACTTGAAGACATTATGCTAACTTTTTGTTACTCTTTCTAACCTCCGACACTTTGAATTCATGAAAGAAATATAAAATATAATGTGGTATCTAATATGACCATAACTGATACATGTGATTTCCTTCCGAATTATCTTTAAGCTCATGAGAAAAATCTTTGTACACAGTGCAGATTGAGTTGATAAAAATTCCAATGAGAAGTAAGAAATAAGAGTGATAACTAGATTTTTATACATTTTTTGAGTAAATACCATTTTCCATTTATCTGAAATGAGTTTATCTTTTAACATGGGCAATTGGGCAGAACAAATAGATTCACTTCTTTGAAACAAATCAAAGTTATTTATGCTGAATATTCTACCTAATAGAGATGTGTTGGGAATGGTAACCATTGCAAATATGTATGATAGAAAAAAGAAATAAATGGTATTCAGTTGCTGGTTCTGCTTCTGCTTTAGACTACAAAATCAATTACTTATTTTTCATGTACTGCCATCACTATTCTGTTGATCTAATCAGTGTCCAATAAAGAGATGATCAAGAACTATTACAAATCCACCAACTTTGTAGCATTCATCAATCTAGTGACATTTTTCTACTTAAAATCCCTTAAAAGCAGATTGCAAGTGATGCTTTATGGTTTTTTAAGAAGAATTTATACATTTCCCCTTTATGTTTTGCCTTAGGAATATTTCAGAAATGCCTGATCTAATGTAATTCAGCCAAAATCACTGCACCACTGTAAAAGAAGTTGTGTTATACTATAATAGCAGCAAAAGTAGCTACTTCGAGTCTTGGTTTTTTACTGGATTATATTTGAAGGAAAGCTTTGGATAAAAAGAACATAATGTAACTAAGTTATTGTAGGGTTTTAAAAAAGGAAATGCTTAATTCCTTTGTAATTCATATTACCTTTATGAGCTCAAAATAAATAGACATAAAGATAGCATAAACATAAAATACATAAAGAACAAAGAGTTACTTATAAAGAGTGAGTGCTTTAGTAGAGGCATGTTTGAAAATCAAGTGTGCTAATAAAATATAAATCAGGAAAGTGCCATCACAGCTAGGAATCTCTAAGTGCAGTACATCTTTCTCTAATTGCTTTGAATTTAATGTATTCTTGCTCTTTTCTGCAGGTAGACCAGTAATGATTGTGGTGGAATATATGGAAAATGGATCCCTAGATTCCTTTTTGCGGGTGAGGTTTCAATTCTGATGGCATTTAAATAAGCTGTTCTAAGTTCTAAATTTAAATAATGTATCATAAGTTGGTTTTTATATGTTGTTATTTATAGATATTTTCATGAAGTATAGTAGTATTTTTTCTGAAATGTATAAATCTAGTACAGTGATAGATTAGAGTAGCTATTTCTCAACCAAGGACCATATGGGTTCCCTCTTATGGATGCCACGATATTTGAAAGGGGTCACAGGACAAAATCACATAACTAGAGACCATGGACCAAAATTAGGGTCTAGCCTAGTAGAATAGAGGACATAGGAAATATGTAAGAAGGAAAGTAGACCAAAGATGAGAAAAGGTTGAGAAACACTGCATCAGAGCATATGAAAGATAAGGATATGAGTGTAAGAAATATCATGTATTTCTCCTACAAATACTTTACCATATTAATATATGTTTCAAGTTATATTATAGAGGCTATTTTGCTTTATCATATTTACTTCAAAATATTTTACACATTATATGCAATGCATAACTTTTTTAAATTGATATATTTCCCAACAATGAGTGTAATATAAAGAGTTGATTTATTTACAGTGCCCTTGTGCTTTTTCATTTGGCTAACTATTCAGGAATAAGAAAAAAGAATAAAACTTCAACAGAGGTTTTTTAAATACCAAATATATTTTCTTCTCAATATATATATATTTTAAATACAATATATTTTAAATACATTTAATGGACTTAAATATATTTAAAATATTTAAATAGAATAGATATTTTAAATATACTTCCTTAAGAGTCATTTTCTCTATATAGGGGTATTCAAACCATCATGTAGTTATATTTTAAAATGCTTTCATAATAACTTTAATATATTAAAATTCTTCATTACTTGTTATTCCTGGAAAATATTTACTTATAATGGAAAATAGAAAAATAATCACTAGGATTGATCTTTTTCAGCTTAGTAGAGATTTCATATTTACCTGGAATTATAGTGCTTGCTACTTGTATATCTACAGTGAAGTAGTCATTTTTCTTACAAAATTACTGTACTCTTACCACTTGAAATATTATATTGTTTTTATCTTCATTTGCATGTAAATAAATAATCTAAAAATTCATTATTTCTGTTCCATGTTATTTGACAAATTCTGTGTGCATTTTATCTTTTTCCTCTTGATCTCATATTTATTTTTTTCTTGATTTTTCTGCCCTCTTCTTTCAACTACTCTCAATATTAGCAGTGATGATATATTTACACTGTGAGTGGATTTGATGTCCAGATTCAATTTCACAAGCTGAATTCAGCAAAATTGTCTCGTTATTATAGAGCAATACTCTTGGCACAATGCATGCTCTCAAAAAAAGTACACTCTTTAAGGCTAAATGAAACTCATAGGTGTTTGGGGACATGAACTATTTGTTCTTTTCTGCTGTCATTCTCAGAATGTTATTTTATAGCTTATATTCATTTTTCCTACAAATTATCTTAGAATAATTTATCAGGACTGCCTATGGTATATACAGTACACATATTTATTCAAACACTCATTTTATCAGATATATATCAAAATGGCTTATTATCTAATGATGCCTGGTACAGCTAATTTTTTAAGGAAATATATCCTGGAGCTGAATATAAAGATAGGTAATGTAGCAAATATGCTATCAAAAGAGATGAGATGCTGAGAACTGGATCAAATGATTGCCACAAGCAAATTAGGAGAGATATACTTCTTCCTGCGGAACATGAATGTATTAAACTGTATTATTGAAAAAAACTATTTTTTTAAATGCAGAAGGCCTCTTAAGTGATACTCACAATGCCCAGAGGACCCAACTGCAATTCTTGGCCAACCAGGTCAGGTGTTCAAAGTAAAGACCTGAGGATGCTGTGTTGCACAAGCAGTGTGGAGTCAGGAATTATCTGAGCCATACCAGCTGTGTTCAGGGACCTTTAGGACTGCACCAAAAAAATGATTGGGAGTCATATGATGCCAGAAAATCAAACCCAGGCATGAGCCTTAACCATTGTATTCTAGCTTCAAAAAGACATTTTATCGATGAAATACTTATAAGTAGCTCACTAAAATTGACTGTAATGTATTTTACATATTAATTTGAAATTACCCACTGATGATTAGGGATTACTCCTGACTCTGCACCAGGAATTACCCGTAATATTCTTTGGGGACAATATGAGATGCCAGATATTGAACCCAGGCCAGCTATGTTCAAAGCAAATGGTTTATCTACTGTACTATCTCTCCAGTCTCTTGCGTATTAAAAATTTTAAGAGCTACAGAAATAGAGCAGGAGTGAAGCCATGTATGTGCTTTACATGCAGCCAACCCTAGTTTGAATCCCAGCATTGTGTATGAAATCCAAATACTTCTAGGAATGGTCCCCTAAGCACAGATATAGAAATAAATTCTGAGTACTACTGTGTATTCCCTCCCGAAAAAAAAAGAATTTTAAGCTAATATTTTTCAACTCTGTGAAAAATGAAAAAAAAATCCATTGTAGACTCTGGGAAATAGCAAATTTTCTGTTAATGGTTCTGTATTACATTACTACTATGAGATCCTTAGCATTTATTATCTCAACTCATCTTCAAATTAAGCTGGGGAGTAACTTCTCTGTGTCTCTATTTACTCACCTACAAAATGGGGGTGTTAGTAGATTATTGCATACTATTGTAATAATGATTAACTAAACTGATTTGATAGGATAATTTGTGACACATTTGGATTGATAAAGTGAATATTTCATTCAAGTCTGTCTCATAAATCACAAACTCAATCTTTAGCAAAATACCTACTATTTCTTAAAAGTCCATCTCCCCTTATGAACTGTGTAGTGAATTTCTGTTACAGTGAATAGTGTATGAGTGGAGAGAAAAATCATAGCACCAATACTCTCCTTTACCCTTCTTTAATACTTCTATGTTTCTTTCTAATCATGTCTTTTATCCCAAAAGCTCAAAGTGCTTTAAAAACTCCAGCCAATAGCAGATATTGTGCTCCCCATGGCAAACACAAATCATATATCGCAAATTCTCAAAAGCAAAGTCATTTCTCAAACTGCTGCTTTAGAATTTGATAATCATGTCTTCTGTGTTCACAGAAAGGAAGAAGCGGGTAAGTGCATGGCATAGTAGGGGAGCCATCCATGTCTCGTTAATAGCATTCTGTGCTTTACTGAAGGCAGAAAAGATTTCCCTTTGGTCTCCACACTATTTGATAATCACTTCAATTTACTATTTTATATATGAAGGAGAGATAGCCCAACTAAATACAATATTACAATACAGTACCAGTGGTGTGGTAGCTGACTGGTGATACTGTGCTAGATTCATAAATCTTGTACAATTACGATTCCTTATGGACAGTTCTCCAGAGGTATATTACTAAAAAGGGAAGCGTAGTTTAGTTCCTATGTTTGTGTATCTGTGTATGGAGAAGGGTGTGTGGGTAGATTCACTGACATTGCTTATCAGATACCAAAATTAATTTATACACTACCACTAATTTCAGCCCATGTTATGGTTGTGCTGCAACCTTTTCCCATCCCAAATGCTTTGACATGAGAGATAAAAAATATGCACTCATTATTTGTACATCACAATCTCATGAGTTGTGAGGTTATCATTTGTACATCACAATCTCATAAGTTATTCATTCGAAAAATATGAGAAAATTAATAAAGAAAAATACCAGAATCAGGTTGAATAAGAAACCTCAAATATACTCTGGGAAGGATGACAGAAAATTTGGGAGCAAGAAGAATGTGTGTAGAATGGCATCTCACCAAAAAAGACAGGATATGGAGTAGATTTCAGTATTAAATTGAATGGAGGGTCAGAGAGATACAGTACAAAAAGTTAAGGGCATGCATTGTACGCAGAAGACCCCAGTTCTGTTCACAACAATGCATTGATTCTCTGAGCACCACTAGGAGCTACTCTCAAGCAAAGACCCAGAAGTAACATCAAGTATCACTAGGTATGGCACTAAAAGGAATTAATAAAAAAGTAAAGCGATTAAATAAAACAGAGTAAAGATAGAAGATCTCCATATTGAAAGAAGCTAGGAAGAAAATAAGGCATAAACCAATCGTATAACTGGGAGAAATATGCTAACTATAAAAACAGTAAATACCATTGTCCTGCGGTGGGAGTATTTCTTAGCCATATATCTGCAGAGTAGTCTTTAAGCTCATAATTCATGCCCTTTTCCCCCCTAGGAGAGTGCTGATTCATAGCTATTTTCTCATTATTGTTATTATTATTTATGACCTCTATACTATACAGTTAAGAGAAGAAAATATATAGTCACCTTATCATGATGCCTAGGAGAAGGCTATAAGGGAAGTTTGGTAGACCTTTCATGCAGGAAAGCATGGAGCGGTTTAAATATTAGAGGGAAAATTTTTATCTTTATCTGTGTCTTTTAATCATGTTATTAAGAGAACTTTTAACAATAATTCTAAATTCAAGCTACACCACAGATTAATTAAATCAGTATCTTGAAGGTATGAGACACAGTTGCATAGGATATGAGAAAAGTTATAAAATAGCAACAGTGGGATTTTGAAATTATTGCAGTGATTTTGAGTTTTCTCTAGATGAGAATAGAAACATTTATGGGCTTGGCATAGAGGCACAAATAATCCAATTATATCTTCAAAGTATCACTCTTTTCAGAAAAGACTATAGTGGGATATGGGTGAATACAAGCACATAAAATGTTTATCAATAATTCAGGTAAAGCGATCACAACAGTCTATCTAAAAGCTGGGTGAAATAACACAGATAATAAGACATTCACTTTGCAAGAATCGAACATTGGTTTGATCTATAGTACATATAGTCACCTGTGCACTGCCAGGATTGATCCCTGAGCTAAGAGCCCTGAACATTTCGTGATGTGACCCAAAAGCCAAACAAAAAATTGAAGGTATCAAAAAATATACAGTGGGTAAAGCATTTGCTTTGTATTTGGCTGACCCAGGTTCTATCCCCAGCACCACATAAGGTCCCTCAAGCATCACCAGGAGTAATCTCTCAGCACAAAACCAAGAGTAAACCCTGAACACAAAAGTTAGACAAGCGCAGTTGAATTTGGGAAAATGTGAAAAGGTATAATCTTTGATGTATTTAAAAAGTGGACCAATGAAATATATTAGTAGATTGAATGAATAACAACTACTCAAAGAATATTAAAGGCCAACTCTCCTATAAAAATAAGATTAATAATAGGTAATAATTACTAGTCAAGGTTATTGTGACGTGATAGTGAATGGCTAATAAACCTATAATTTCAATTATATGTGGTACATATCAAGACTTCTGTTTCACTAGGAGTTATTTTCATAGTTTTCTCTTCTTTCTAGGCCTTTATTTTTCATTGACTAAAAATTGGTTTCGTTTTTACTTCTTAAAAAAATCTAGATATACCTTGCAAATATGGGTCTTTAAATAATATATAGAGTGCATATCAACATTTCAAAAGCAAAGTGAGTCATTTGAAGACTTTCCTTGAACAAATAAAAAGCAAATATTAATTTAAAAAATTAAAGGGATCTTTTAAATATTTATGTACTCATATTATAAATCTAGTAAAGATGGCATTTTACCTTATGTTAGTTATATATAAATAATGAGATCTGTATTTTATTAGCAAGTTTTCTTGTAAATTGTATTATGTGGAATTATATTTGTGTTAGGATATAGGAGTGAAATTAATCTCTATCAAATTCATTTTATATTCAATGTAAAAAAAGCTAATGGCATTTATCCACCAACACCTGGTTTTAAACCATAAAATGTGTAGCTACATTATATACTCTTAATTGCATTTTTCTCAAAAATACATGTTAAATTTTATACAAATAAATGTATTTTTATCACACCCTTGCTAGTTTAATGCTAAATAATATCATTAAAAAATAACAGTAAACTTTCAAATACATAAAAGTGCAGAGTACTTGGAATTCAACATGTGGATGGCTAAATAATATTTTTTAAAATACCAGCCAGACTCAATTTTCAATAGTCTAAATTTATCTCTTCAATTACTTTACTTAAATAATTAAATTGTCTGGTATCATTTATAGTACCTAGTACCAGAAAATTATATTTTATAACTTTCCCTATTTTTCTCCTTTTATAATATGTAACTTTATTTGATTATTTTAATTGACTATAATCTCTAGGTATATGGTGATATATGTTACATATATGTATGTATGTATATTGGGAGGGACACACCCAGCTGTGCTCAGGGATTACTCCTGGCTCTGAGCTCAGAGAACATTCCTGGTCATGCTAAAGGAACCATATACCATGCTGGAATTGGAACCTAGGTCAGCGCATGCAACACAAACTCCCTAGCTTCTGTGCTATGGCTCTGGCCCATGTATTCTAGATATTTTTATATAGAAAATTCTATGTTTTCCTGAATTTCTCTATGGCTATGTCTTTCCTTCCTTTAATTCTGGTTTTGAAAAGGTATTTTAGATGTGCAGAAGTGTTTGGTTCAAGCTTGTACTCCTCAGTCATGTCTGAAAATAATAATTCTAGAGATACTTTACAAAACATATATGCAAGGCCAATAGATATATTGTACAGAAGCTGCCTTTGGTAATTTTATTGCATTATAATGATCCTTAAAGATATCACTTTCTGTGACACTCTGCCCCAGATGCCATCCACCAAAAATATAATTTTTCTTAATATTTTAAGTGCTGTCATAGTAACTTAACAGAGATAAACCTTCATAAGCAAAATAATAATAGCCCCAGAAGTTACTCGTGAGCTTTGCAGACGAACTCTTCCCAAAAAGATAAATAATTATTTGTAAGATTTGTAAGCAAAATCTTCATTATAGGGCAGGGCAGTAGCGCTAGAGGTAAGGTGCCTACCTTGCCTGTGCTAGCCTAGGACGGACCACGGTTTGATCCCGCAGTGTCCCATATGGTCCCCCCAAGCAGGAGCGACTTCTGAGTGCATAGATCCTATGTCAAAGTCGGTGTCATGAAGCATCTTTTGGTTTCATCTCATCATTAGGTGGTAAGGCAGGGAAATCTACCCTAAAACAAGTTGTTGCTGTTTCCAATTCATCAGGATGCTATATGAAACCACCCTGAAGCAAGTGGGTGCATGCATATCATTAGGGCCTTACCTGATAGAACTTTCGATTCTTGACGCTGGTGCAGAAAACTGGTTCCAAAGATGGGGATCCAATGTGAATGGCCAGTATCAAGCCAGAAACATAGCGCAGCAAATAACTTACTAGTCTTGGGTCTTGCAAATTCCAGTAAAATTCACAGCACTGTGTATAGTTCCTCAGCACTACCAGGAATGATCTCTGAGTGAAAAGCCAGGACTAAGACCAGAGCAATTCTGAGTGTGGCCTAAGTAAAAAGCAAACTATGATTTTGAAATAAGCTTCTATATTTCATAATGTATATTTATTTTACTCCAGAGGCATTTTTAAGATTTGTTAGAAGTAACGTTTTATCAATGATTGAGTTATTTTATCAATAACTGAACTAAAACTGTAACTGTCGATCAGAACTGGGGAGTGGGAAAGGGGCAACAGGGTGAAACTACAGTTGACATGGTAACAAATTGTTGTACAGTATCTTTGTACATCAACACTGTAATCTTAAACACTGAGTAACCTTATTGTTTAAACCATAATTATTTTTTAAAATACCTTTTGTTTTTTAATCCTTTGACTGGATTTTCTTTTTTTTTTTTTTTTTTGGTTTTTGGGTCACACCCGGCAGTGCTCAGGGGTTACTCCTGGCTCCATGCTCAGAAATTGCTCCTGGCAGGCACAGGGGACCATATGGGTCACCACCGGGATTCGAACCGATAACCTTTTGCATGAAAGGCAAACGCCTTATCTCCATGCTATCTCCCGGGCCCCTTGACTGGATTTTCTGATACTTCTCTTGATGGTGTATCCTTATCAAAGTTAAAAATAATTCTGCCCTGCTTAAGTACAAAGTGGTGGAGACTACAAAATGAAGTACTAAAAATTTTAGTAAGTATTCTAAAGAAAATTATAGTTAATAATTTGTGCAGTAGTTATTTTAAGTCAAGAAAAAAATACAAATCTTTTTAAGTCAATACAAGGCCACTATCTTTTCTTTTTTCAAATTCAGAAGCATTTTAAAGCATTATCACATGGTCAGTTTTCTGATTTATAAATATAAAAATACTGAATTTTAACTGTAAACTTAAGATATAGACATAATCCTTAAAGATCTGTTGATCTGTTTCCTACACAGTCAGTTGTAAATCAATTGTGCAGAACTCAGAATGCATTTTTTCAGAAGTATTTCTTTAAAGGATATTGCTTAAATCTCTAGGCAGATCCACTAAAGTCTATTTAGCATATAAACTAAATAATGTTACTTCTACTGTGGAAGGGTAGGAGGGCTCTTTAAAAAAAAAAAAGGACCCATGTTTCCTCCTTTTTAAGACTTGCCTGGGGGAGCAAAAGTGGGAGGTGGGCAGAGGAGGCATTAGGAATGTGAGGCTCCTCTGCAGAGGTGCAATGGACTACTTCTCTGTTAACTGGACATAACTAGTAAATATCAGGGTCCCAAGATCTGGTATTTTGATATAGATCCAACAGTGTCTCACTTAGGTTGAGGGACCTCTAGTGCTACAGTCATGGCAATAGAGAAATAAATAAGGCCTTTTGCCCATGCCAAATATCCCTTTTGTCCATTCTTTCCTCAGGTTCTCAAATATTCAATTTTATTGTTTTAAATCACTTGTAGGCATACATCCTCCCTATCCTTTTAGCCCTAGGCTAAGCCTTTATTTATTTGTTTGTTTGGTTTTGGTTTTTGGCCACACTAGGTGACACTCGGGGGTTTCTCCTAGCTATGTGCTCAGAAATCGTTCCTGGCATATGGGACCATATAAGGCACCAAGGCCAACCACAGTCAGTCCTAGGTCAGCTGTGTGCAAGGCAAACACCCTACCACTGTGCCACCATTCAGGCCCCAGCTAAGCCTTTATCTACCCATTGAAAAGGCCTGCAGCCTAAAATGTCACCCCCTGCCTAAACTCTCATTCTCCCATTGCACTGGTTTAAGCTGGACATAATGTCAGTACATGCTTCCCATGTAATATTTAATTTCTCTATGTGACTTTACTACTTTAATATAAATTTGTGATTGCAAATATTCCTAAAATCTTTTTCATGTATTTTTATTCAAACACCATGAATACAAAATATCTAAAACAATTTTATCGTAGTATTCATGCATCGTGAGATCCACTTTTGGCAATTTTTAATGGTATTATGTATCTTTGTCATATAATAGAACTCTAGAACTCACTCTTATCTTGTACAGCATGAATTTTTGTGCCAGTGATTAGTAATTCCCCTAAATACCCGTTTTCCTGCCCCCAGGAGTCATTTTGTATCCTTAAATTCTAAATTCTATAAATTTTACCAAAATAGAATTTCAATTGTAGAATTTCATGTCACAGAACATGCTGGCAGTAAGTGTGAGGATATTTTTAGACCAAAAGACCATTAGGCAGACTTAGATCAGCTCCTCACTGCTGTGGCTAGTCATGAATTCTCATCTTTCATCCTTCACATACCCTCTGAGTCTGGCAGCAGTGTTTGCTATTTGTGTACTTTTATATGTACACAAAAAGATTACTATTTGTCATCTTTTATAAAATAGTAAAATATATTTCCTGAATAGTCATTATATAGCTCTAGTGTTTTGAAAAAAAATCATTTTAGAAGGCTTCATATTTTAGTCATTCTCTTTTTTAGAGAGTAATGCTTCGTTAACTCAATAAACCCAAGAAAGTCTTTCAATACACATTTGAATGACAATTTCATTACATCATTCTGTGGTGTTGACTATTGTTCAATATGATATCTACACCATATTTTGAGAAGTCTCTGATAGGTGACTTGTTAATAAGCCAGACCCTGCATAATAAGAGCAAATCTTTGTATGTTTGTTAAATGATAGCTTTCATTTTTCATTAATCCCGCTGGGGAATAGCAGTTTATCATATAGTGGTAGAGTATATTATGATCACTTATTTAAGTTTACAGAACATTGAGGCACTTTAATTACTAAGTGTATACAAGGAAGTATTGCAAAATTTTATGCAAGAAAACTTGGGAAAAGTGGCTTATATCCTGATCCACAAGCCTTTGATAGTTTCTTAAACTTTTCTGTTCATGTACTAGAAATTATCATGATAAACCAGTGGAGAACTAGAAGATATGTGCCCCCACTTTTCTCATTCTTCAGAAAGAATATAAGAATCTTATTATCATCAGAAGAGTCTCAGTCTCAGGATAAAGATGGCTGCAAGTCTATTCAATAATTCTAACACACTCATAACTTTCTCAGAACATCTAGTAAACCCAACTCCCTGTGAACAGTGCTTCAAAAAAAAAAAGCGTCCTACTATTGACTAAAGGCTTGAAGTATTTCATTGTGTTAAAAGAAAACTAAATAAGGTCAGTTTAGTCAACCTAGTGAATATTTACTAAATGTCAGTACTATGCAGGAATGGAACTAAATCCCAGCATTTCAAAGATGAAGTATAAAAGTTATGCTTATTGCCCTCAATATAATTAGTTCATGCTATGGGGAAAACAGACATGTAATATGTTTTAGTCAATAGTGGTGAAGACAAGGTGCTTTGGGAGCAATAAAGATAAAATTGTGGTCCAATCTTACTCCCTAGGTCTCTTACTTAGCTCATCTTCCCTTTCAATCTAGTTGCAGCCCCAAGTGATCCTTCTAAAGTGCGTCTCAATCCCAGCTCAAGCTACCAGTAGCTTATGTTAGTTTAATAACTTCTAAACTGATCTCGCCACTTCTATTCTTCTGACAAAAGTCAGATTATATTACTCTCCAGTTAAAAGTTTCCCCTATATACTTTTTTTGGGGGGGGTGATTTTTGGGCCACACTTGGTGATGCTCAGGGGTTACTCGTGGCTATGTGCTCAGAAATTGCTCTTGACTTGAGGGACCATATGGGACGCCAGAGGATCGAATTGAGGTCCATCCTAGGTCAGCCGTATGCAAGGCAAATGCCCTACCACAGAACCACCACTCAGCCCCCCCCATATGCATTTTTTAGAATAAATTCCAAATTCTTACAGGTAACAAAGTTCTATCTTACTTTGTTTCTACTTACATCTTAAATTTTCTTCTCCCCTTCCTCAATAAGTTCTACTGTTTTTGTTTGTTTGTTTCTTGGGGTAACCCAGAAGTGTACAGGGGTACTACTATCTCTGCATCATGGAATAACTCTTGATGTACTCAGAAGACCATATGGGACACTGAGGATTAGGCAAGACAAACTCTCTACCCACTGTACTGTCTCTCTGGTCCATGAAGTTTTAGGTTTAATGCTTCCATTTTTTACACATACCAAACTCTTTTAATTTTTTTCAATAATATATTAATTTAAGCACCTTCATTAAAGACATTATTATAGTTGATATCAGTCATATAAGAAACACCCCCCTTCACCAGTGCAACATTCCCACCACAAATGCTCCCATCTCCCACCCACCCCCCTCAGCCTGTATTTGAGACAGGCTTGCTACTTCTCTCACTCATTGACATTGTTATGATAGTTGTCAGTGTAGTTATTTCTCTAACTGCAATCACCACTCACCAGTCCTTCCAACCCTCATGTCTATTGTCTCTGGGCATTATTATTACAATAATGCCTTTTATTTTCCTTAAAACCCATAGACGAGTGAGACTATTCTGTGTCTGTCTCTCTCCCTCTGACTTATTTCACTCAGCATAAGAGATTTCATGTACATCCATGTATAGGAAGATGTCATGACTTCATTTCTCCTGATGGCTGTATAATATTTCATTGTGTATATGTACCTCAGTTTCTTTAGCCAATCATCTGTTGAAGGGCATCCTGGTTGTTTCAAGATTCTGGCTATTGTGAATAGTGCTGCAATGAATATAGGTGTGAAGAAGGCATTCTTGTGTTGTGTTTTCCAAACTCTTAATTTAATAAAGCATTTGTCATACTGGCTACTGTTCTTAGGTTTTACCTTATCATATTCTTTTTTAATTTCACTCCATTTATTTTTTATAGTCTATTATATCTTCCTGAATTTAATTAAATATAGCAGGTTTCTTTTTGTTTTGTTTTCAGCATTTAGTACTAATTAATGTCTGTAGTAGATGCTTAATGTATATTATTGAACAGAATAATACTGGGGTTTCATCAAGGTCTTCAAAAGAGATAATGACAAAAGACTATAGAAATCCATAGGAGTGATTTAAACTATGTAAACACAGAACTATATAAACAATGTACACAAAACATTGAAATAATGTGTAGGGATGAACTGAACACAAGTAAGTTGAACCAGAATAAGAAATATAAAATAGAATAAAGGATGCAATCTGTGTTTTTATAGACTTACTTAGTTCTGCTTTTGAAGGTTATTGAAGGTCACTGAAGGAAAGATTTTAAACTAGTGGGAGGATATTTTTGTTTTCCTAAAATTGGAATATGTTTATGTTAAAAGTTATTGAAAAATAATGTGATGATTGTAGGTAGCATATTACTCAAATACCAAACTTATCGTAAACTTAGGTTCCATATTTAAATTCAGCATAAAATGAAAGGATACTAAAATGTATTCCTACGTCTATGGTGCCCAGTCTCTGAGGTCAGAACTTGGAAATTATTGTAAAGGAGATGGCCACAAAAAGACATTTTGTAGGGCAAGAGATTGGTAGAGTAGGCAGACTGGTAATAGAAGAGCATTAATTAGTCAAGATGGTGCACAGAAGTGAAGCAATGAAACCCAAGCGATAGCACAGCAGTAGGGTGTTTACCTTGCACGTGGCTGACCCAGGACAGACTGTGGTTCGATCCCCAGCATCCCATATGATCCCCCTAACCAGGAACGATATCTGAGTGCATAGCCAGGAGTAACCTCTGAGCATCACTGGGTGCATCCAAAAACAAAAAATAAATAAATAAATAAATAAATAAATAAAAGAAGGAGGAGGAGGAAGTGAAACAACTATGTGCATCAAGACCATATAAGTCAATTTTATTGTATTCTTATGACCCAAACTATAAGAAGTTTTGTTTTGTTTAGTGAGTTTGCTAAAATGGTGGTGTGAAGAGAAGGAGCCTTGAGTCTCTGGTAAGGGATGCTGAATCTGATGGTTGGCTTGGATTTGGAACATTGAATACCTGAAATTTATCAAACGTTTACCAAATCAAGGTGCCTAAATTAAAAGGAATAATAATAAATACATTTTAGAAGATAAAAAAAGCAATCTCCAGAACTTGCAATACAGTGACATACCATGGACTAATGACTGTTTAACCCTAGTGAATGTGTTCCTAGGTCTGAGAGAGTGTTGGAACTCTGTGGTTTTTGTAAGTAACAGGCAATATTATACAGAGCTTTCAGAAACCACTTTCCAAGCAGGATCAACCTGTCACTGAGAAGTCAAGCTCCATGTTCCTCCTAAGTCAGATTGAGGGCAAAGAAAAAAAAGAATAAAGACAAACTAAATTTGAGCTATTAAACAGCACTGAGATGTAGTATATAAATATGCCACATTCACTCTCTTTCATTTGAATCTGTCTTCCAGGGATAAAATCATATGTCATAAAAAAATTCATAGATTCTTTTTGATTAATGTCTAGTAGGAAGTCCAAAGATATTAAATCTCAATTCTCTCATGTTTCTGCCTCCCCTTATAAACAACTCAATACAACCTGAATTAATATTTATCGAGCACTGACACAGGCATGGTGGTATTGTAGCAACTATGATAGAACTTCTCTGTAAGAGAAGAAAATCCATGTCCTATCTTAAGAAAACTGCTTTTTTTATTGGTGCAAGTTAATAGGAATAATATAGAAATAACAGCCTGTGCACTGCAAGAAAATGTATAAGGTAATTTAATTCAGTCACCGTGTATTAGCCAGCTACCTTATTTAAGGAAACCAATATGTCCTAAACCTTGCTTAAGGTTATGTTGACAAGAACTTTTAAGAAGGAATATAGATTTTTTTTGAAATAGAAAAACATCATTTGTAAGAAATAGATTTATATTATACCTCATATATGAAAAAATAGGACTAATCTTCCCTATCGTATATAGATAAATATATCTTCATTTGTTGCCTAATTTGAAGTGCTCTTGTGGTTTATTATTGGCTAGTTTCTTGAGTCAGTGTTCTCAGAATTGCATTCTACTTTGTTTTAGTAAGTTAAATTATACAGTTTAGAACAGTCCAAATTGGGTCATTTTCAAAAAGTTTAGGAAAACTAAGTTTTAGATCATTTCAATTGAGGATAAGATTAGGATAAGATTGAGATAAAGATTAGACTCTCAGGCTTTAAATTCTGACTCAATTACATCTTCGGTAATTTGGTTTCTTTGTCCTTCAGTTTAACCATTTCTAAGATGATTTATAATTGGACATCATTGCAGGTATTAAAGAAGATGTTGATAAATTTGAAAAATCAGAAATGTTGGGGGCCGGGCGGTGGTGCTGGAGATAAGGTGCCTGCGCTAACCTAAGACGGACCGCCGTTCGATCCCCCGGTTCCCCATATGGTCCCCCGTGCCTGCCAGGAGCGACTTCTGAGCGAATAGCCAGGAGTAACCCCTGGGCATCACCGGGTGTCGCCCAAAAACCAAAAAAAAAAAAAAAAAAAGAAATGTTATCTATTTTTCTTTAGACTAATGAGGCAGAAATTGATATTTGAGTACCCCAAAATTAGAAATAGTTATATATAAATTGAGTTTTTATTCTAATTAAATACATTTGATATATTCAAATAATCAAAACATATACTTCTCATGTACATTCATCCTGTGCCCACAATATTTATGTGTGAGAGGTGGGGGAATTTCAAAAATCTTGGAATTTTTGTTTTGTTTAGCTTTTGGGGGGCCACACTGGGTGGTGTTCAGGGTTACTCCTGACTCTGCTCTCAGAAATCATTCCTGACTTGGGGGACCATATTGGATACCAAGGAATTGAATAGTGGTCCATCCTGGACCAGCTGTGTGCCAGGCAAATGCACTACTACTGCGCTATCACTCTGGCCCCCCAAATCTTGGAATTTTCTGTATTGAGAGTGATGAAATAAAAATGTTATATATTATTTGAATGAGGTGACTAGTTGCCTTGAGAATCTACTATATAATTAGATGGTTGAAGTTTCTAGTTCCACCTCTATATCTCTACTAAGGGAATTCAATTGCTAAAGACAAGTAATATAATCAATCATGTCTAAGTAATAACATCTTCATAACAACACAAACGTGATCTTTAAAGATTAATGTACATTAAGAGGAAATGTCACATCTTTTTCCCATACCTTGCTGTATACATTTTTTCTCAACTCTGTTGGGATACTTCTAAATTATATCCTATTTAACAGGTTATTGCTATAAAGAGCAAGACAATTTTCTGAAGTGCAGCAAATTAATTGACCCTAAGAAAAATAATCTTAAATACTTCTATATAACAAGTAGGTAAGAAACAATGGTGACAACTTGAGCTTATGAACTTACTATTGGCACCTTAAATGAGGATCATTTAAGAAAACTGAGCTCTTAGAGTTCAAGAACTATTTGTTACTATGGGAAACATCCACAAACATTCACATTGGTTCCTACTCACTCAAATTTGCTCCTACAAAGGTAAAGATATAGGTGATAGATAGGTAGGTAGTGGAGTGAGGGAAAGAGAGAATCATAGCTGAAGTCCTGAGAAAGGAATTCTACCTTCTTGGGAAGGTCTGTCAAAATAAAATCCATTTCAGTTTGAAAGCAATAGTTATTAGCTCAGTCTGTCATTGGGAAATCCTGTAGGCTGAAAAAAAAGCCACCTTTCTTTAAGCCCTGATTCTTTATAGAAATAGTGTGTGTGCTATGATTGATGTGGATATTGATATACACAGACCCAAATCCTTTTCCTCCACTTCCAGGGGTCCTCAAACTTTTTAAGCAGGGGCCCAGTTCACTGTCCCTCAGACCATTGGAGGGCTAGACTATAGTAACAACAAAAATTACAAACAAATTCCTATGCACACTGCATACATCTTATTTTGATGTGAAGAAACAAAATGGGAACAAATACAATATGTGGCCCGCGGGCCATACTTTGAAGATCACTGATAGACCAATCCTGAAATTTTATTCCAGATCCAGAGTATTCTATGGATGCACCAATAAGAATTTTCTTTTTTAAATTCTCCAACTAACCAATCATGCTTTATTCAGTGACCACCGTTGATTTTGACCCAGATAATCTGTAGACATGGATCCACATTTAACAAAGGTTAATAATGTTTTATGATTTTACCAAGGAAAATATTACATCTTTCCATTTTTCTCTGTGAGTGTGACACAGAATAGGAGAGAATAAGAAGATGGTAAAATAAATGAAAATGCCACTACCTTCATTTCTTGTAATTAAATGTCTTGCAATTCTACTTGCCAAAACTTTGTTTTGCTAGTGAAAATACCCACATATTCAGTGTGTCTAGTTGGGAGTAAAAAATGCACGTATTGGTGCTGTTTTTTTTGTCTTGTGTTATGATTAAAAAAAAATTTCAGGGTCTGAGAAATAGCTCAGAGGGTAAGGAGTTTGCCTTGTGTGCATCCAACCTGGGTTTGATCCCTGGCACACCATATGGTCCCTGAGCCTGCCAGGAGTGATTGCTGAGTGCAGAGCCAGGAGTAATCCCTGAGCTTACCCAGCTTGGGCAAAAACAAACAAAAAACTAAGTCGTATTTATAATATCAGTTGACAACAAACCCTGAGTATGGGAACAGAAAATGAGAGCACCAAATTAGGAAGAATTGGATGTGACTCAGAATATGGGTAAGAAGTTTTGGGCACTTTGGTACTGTTGAGGTATGGTAACTGTATGTATCAAGACCATGAATGGTGTCACTATTGGTAAATATAATTTAAACTATGATAAAATTTTATATCATGGTTTCCTGTAAAAGATCTTAACCAATATATTATAAATTAACAGAGTACAGGATACATACAAAATGCATACATACAAGAATACATACAAAAATCACTTTTTAATTTGCCACTGATGGTTATTAAAATTAGAATTGGTATGTTGCTAATATGTAAGCAATTCATCCTAGATTGTCTAATGTTTGTAACAATAATGATAAAAATACTTTAAATAATATGCATGTAATATAAGATGAAGGAACACTTCAAATTTCTTTCCGAACGATAGCATTTCCTGATAACAAAGCAAACAAAATCATTTCAATAAAAATATCGATTATTTTACCTCCATGATGCATAAGTTGCTAAAAACTTTAGCAAAACTAGAAAATTTAATTCAACATTATATTAAAAGAAACATAAACCATAATCAACTAGAATTGATTCCAGAAGTACAAAGATTATTCAATATCCACAAATCAACCTATTTGGAATGCCACATCCATAAAATAAAGGATAAAGATAAAATAACTTTTAACAAACTGGGTATAAAGGTCATATATGACAAGTCTACAGTTAACTTTATACTCAACAGGGAAAAACTGTTTTCTTGTAAGATCAAGACAAGATTACTAACTCTAATTACTTTTATTCAACATAAAAGTTCTATCAGAAATAATAAGCCATTTTAGTAGAAAATTATTTGTACATGAAATAAAAACAAAATGCATTTACAATTTCATCACAAGAACTTAAATGCTTCCTTGCATAAAATTTGCTTCATTCTTAGCATGTGTTTAATCAATCATACTAGCCAACAATGATCACTGAGTGCAGATCCAGGTGGAAGCCCTAAGTACTGCCATGTGGGAGGCCCACCTACCTTAAAATTAAAAAATTAAATTTTCTATATATATATCAATGTACCTATAAGACCTATATTAAAAAACTGATAAAATTTATAAATAAAATACAGGAAGAAATATTTTATTTTTGTGGTAGCAAGACTCAGCACAGGTGTCATTTATTTTTACTATTCTTCTATATACTTAAAATCTCAATCAACATCTTTAAAAGTTAGTGTATGGATATTGATAGATTAGTTCTGAAATCTAGAGAACCAAAAAACCCAGAATGTTCATCACAGTATTTATGGAGAATAACGAAGTAAGATCACTGTACTATTTAGCTTCAATATTTATAAAAACAAAAAACTATAGTAATCAATATTGTGTGCTACTGGTTTAAAAACCAAGAGTCAATTTGAAAAATAGAAAGCCTATAAGAAATATAGTTAGATTTTGACAAAAAAGTCAAGATAATATTTTTATAGTTCTAGTAATCCTTGGAACAACTGACTAGAAAGCCACAAATCAGGAAAAAAAAAAAAAAGGAATAGAGTGGACTAAGACTTTACAAAAATTAAATCTATATAGATCACAGACCTAAATGCGAAGCTATATAATTCCCAGAAGATTGCATAGATCCAAACCTAGATCATTGTAGATATGGAAATACTTCTTTAGATATGATAACAGTGGCATGATCTATTAAGGCGGTTATTGATAAATGAAACTTATTACGTTAAAAATTGCTTTGTGAGGGGCCAGCGAAGTGGCGCTAGAGGTAAGGTGGTGTCTGACTTGCATGCACTAGCCAAGGAAGGACCACGGTTCGTCTTATATGGTCCCTCCAAGCCAGGGGCGATTTCTGAGCGTTTAGCCTGCAGTAACCCCTGAGCATCAAACGGGTGTGACCCGAAAAAAAATTGCTTTGTGAAATACCGTCAAGAGCATAAGAGAACAAGCTGTCAACTGGAATCTGAAAAAGGCATATTTAATAAAGAACTATCATCAAAAAAATATGAGAACACTTAAGAACTCTTAAAATTCAAAATTAAGACACTTTGATTCAAGAATAATCCAAAGATTTTGACAGACATTTCACAGGAAAAAAATATACAGATGTAAAATGAGCACATGAAAAAAGATCATAAACACAAGTGACATGTCATTTACCAGAAGGCAAATATAACTTAAAGCAACAAATAAAAAATACAGCACTTACAACCCCCAGTGGTAGTAAGGACATGGAGCAAATGGAGCTCAAATCCACTACTAGATCCAGGAAAGGGATAAGTATAGAATGTTTACTTTCCAGTCATTTAAGAAGATGGTTTTATTCTTATAAAGAATATAAGTCATATTCTTACCATATGTTCCAGGGTTAGACATTCTTGCATTTGTCAATTGCAACTAAAAAGGCTTAGGTGCACACAAAAGCCTTAATAAAAAAATGTTTCTTACAACTTAATTTATAGTTGCCAAAAGCTGGAAGCAAACTGTGTTGTCCTCCAGTACATGAATGGATAAATCAGTTAGTTTATTTCATCTATTGAATGTTATTCACTAAGCAAAAAATAAATGAGTTATAAAGCATAAATATCTGTAGTAATGCAGAATGCATATCACTAAATAAAAGAAGCCAAACTGTAAGGGTTACAGATGGTACAATTCCAACTACATGACATTCTGGAAAAGATGAAGTTCTGATGATGGTAAAATGATTAATCATTCCAGAGGATTGGAAGTGGTGAATAGTGGCACACATCATTTTTGGCACAGCAAAAAATACTCAGTATGATACAATGGTAGGTGCCTGTCATTATGTATTTGTACATACCCATGCAATAATGAAGCCATAGACTTAGAATGACTATAATATGATCATTTAGGTTCACTGTTTGTTACCAAAAATAATGTAATTTTTGTAGTGCACAGGGATTACTCCTGGCTCAGCAATCAGATATCTCTCCTATTGATATTCCAGGGACAAAATGAAAGCAGGGATCAAATGCAACCAAGTTTTCTATCTGCTGTATTATTGCTGTAGCCCACCAAATGTAAAAAAAAACACCACTCTGGTGGAGAATATTAATGAAGATTCTGCACTCTACAGGTGACAAGTATATTGGATGTCTTTTCATTTTCCTAAAAATGACTGAAAAATAAGATCTTCTAAAGAAATGAGTTGGTGGTTTTTTTAACCACTGAATAATAAAATAATAAAAATTTTTACCACTAAATAAATAAGTTTCAACCTGGTTTTAAGGAAGTATTTATCTTTTAAGAATTTTTATGAGTTCTCTTCAAGGTAGTTTATATTGCCAATTGATTGCTTAGAAAAATTGGAAACAAATTGACATTAAAATTACAAATGGTAGGGCTTGAAGAGATAGCATAGCAGTAGGCGTTTGCTTTGCATACAGCCGACACAGGACAAACCTGGTTTTTTTTCTTCAGCATTCCATCTGGTCCCCCGAGCCTGCCAGGAGCTATTTCTGAGCTTAGAGCCAGAAGGTAACCCCTCTGTGTCGCTGGTTGTGACTCAAAATCACACAAACAAAAATTACAAATGATACATGTAATTATAAAAAGATTTAATGCTTTGCTGAAATAAATAAAAAAAAAACCACGGTGTATATTTCTATGTGATACCATAAGTTTGAGTTATCCTTTTCATTTCAAAAACTAGGAAATTAAAGCATTTCTTAGTTTTCATTCAGATGGTTTATTAATTGTTAGTTTCCTTATATTCAGAAATTCTGAATTGATAAGAACTGTGGTACCATTTCATTTTATTTTTCAAAAAGGCGAAAAACTATCTCTTTAAATTTAGTATGATCTTTTCTAAGCCAAAGAATTTACACACCAAATTCTACTCAAGAGCATTGATATTCCTAATAGAGGAGATGTAGGTAGGGTGTATGATAGAAGAGGTAGATTTCATCTAATAGTGTACTGTCTAGCAAGATAGATTGGAAACATAAAGAGCTAATAACACCAAAGATTTTCTTTGCTAGGTTATCTTTTATACATTAATTATACAGAAGAGACTGCTTAAATGGATACTCTTCTGTGAAATATTTCTTTTAAAAGACACTTCTTTTCCTTACTCTGCACTTGAGTTGGGAGATTTTTATCAGAGACCTATCAAGGAGATTAGTTGATATGGTAAGACAGAGTTTATTTCATTTGTAGTATATGCTTGAGCATTTAACGACCAATGAATCATTATTTGGAAGATTGTGTTACTATGATACAGTCAGATCTTCCCTGTTTTTACGCTGCTCTATGACTTTAGAGCAAATATATCCATGAAAACTGCTTTAACTTGGCAAATTATAAAGATACGTATTTGTGTTTTGAAGCTAGAGAGATCTAGCTTTCACACAGCCAACCCTGTTTCAATCCCTGCATTAAATGGTCTACTTACTAAATATCAACATAATTA